>JAQIUY010000042.1:0-12178 GCA_034697085.1 Lithobius crassipesoides
CCCCCAATATCGCAAAGAAGCTGTATGAAACTGTAAGTGAGCACCTCTTGGATACGAGTTTCATAAGGACTGTGAAAACGTAGTTCAAAAATGGAAATGTTGCCAGAAGGGACTGGGGTCAAAACAAGAGGTTCAAAGGTTCGATGTTGACATTTTCGCGGACAGGAGCAATGCTGTATGTACGAAAATAATGGCTCTTGAATAGTCATGTAGTCGAACACTCTTTTCCTCCCGAAGGTCGAGCAACTCGGCAGTTCAATGTTGTCCGGGTAAAACGGAAGCCTAATATAAGCACAAGGAAATATTTGTTAGTACTAGTCTTAAGACAAGAAATAGATCATTGCTGTGATCTGAAAATGCATCTTGAGCTTCATCATGTCATGTAATCATTAATTTCACGAAGGTCACTATCATGCCAATAAAATTTTTGATTTCATGGATAGTATTGTCTACGCAAGTATAGTATGAAACAAAAACTGAGTACAAATGATCTAACTGCCTTTGTGTCCAATTATATAACACGCTAAAATTTACCAGAAATGTTATTCTAATATTTAATTTTTGTATATTCGTATTTACCATAACATCATCTGCTTTTTAGTTATCCCATTTTACATCGATCAATTATTTCTGCAAATAAGATATATTTCCATGTTAACTGTTTTATTTGAGGTTCAGCCAGAATTATATTTTACTTATACCAAACATTACTTTTATGGGATTATGGCTGTGTTTATAACTGACACTGTTAGATTAATGCTTTTCCCCCAATCTCACGCACGATGTTCTGCATTTTCGTCGAATTTTTACAGATTCTGTTTCCATTGTTGAATTTATTACCATTTCGCAAGAGTTCATTATCAGCAGACGAGCCTGTGCACAATAAATGAATGTCGTTGCAGCATACTTCGGTGCCAGACGTTGTTCTTACTACTTAACGGAGTTGTCACCGTGATACACGCAATCTGGGTTCATGTGAGTACGATTCTTAGAACTAAACTATTCCCTTAATATGTTTTCAATCGCACATCTACGTATTATTCTTTACCACCTTTTACCTGCAAAAGGGAGGCAGGTATGTCTAAAAATAAAGTAGCAAAAAATATGCCATTTCAAAAAAAATAGTCTCGATTTTTTAAATTTCAACGTTAATAAGGAAAAGTTTTAAAAGAAAAGTATAACTATATTTTGCAAAAAAAAATGTAGTACAAGTTTTATAGCTAAGTAAAAAAATATGATGAGTAAAGGTATATGAAAACCTGCAATATTAAAAATATTTATATTCAAGTAAAGGTCACACAAGAGAACCTTAAAGTAGATAAGTCATGCATGAACTCTCGCAATAAAATGTTACACATTTATACTTTACACTTTACTCATTTATACTGCATACAGCAGTACTAATGGCGCTCGTCATACAAAGAGAAGAGCTAATTGGACTTTTTGAAACTTGGAATCTAAGCCTTTTAGATTTCGAAATCTGGGTATCGTTCCCTGGCGGTAAGGAAGTAAAACCAGATTATTTGATTCTTTTATTTACCAGCAGCCTTTAGTTATTTTTCCGATATTTTTTCAATACTTCCTGGAATTGAAGGAGGTGGCTAGTTTCGTAGTATTAAGAAGGCCAAGATCTTTTTCAGAATTTCAAAAGCTTTAATTTCAAACCTAAGATAATCTCGTATATTCAGTGAGTAAAGTTTTGGCTTTTTCAAAAGCCGGAAACATGACTTATTTTTTTTTTGGGGGGGGCGTGGAGGCATGCAGGCCAAACACATTATTGATCAAGGGCGTTGCACCCTAAGTGGTGATAACATTCCCCAATACAAACTCTCCCACATCCACCACAACCCCTTTTTTCGTTCAACACAAACTGAATTTTATTGCTTGGATTATAGTTTTAAATATCTATTGTTAGGTTGGAACGGTACCATCCTACAAGTTATCGTTATTTGCTTGGTTAAGTAGCGTGAAGTAGATGTAAATATCAACGGGCATATGCCAACAAAAATCGTTTAGAAAAATCATTCACTTTTTTGTCTCTCTCCCCTCCCTGTTATTTTTGCTGATGGTGTTCACTCAGACCTCTTAACTGGCACATTTATTATTCTCCTTATTATATGCAACACTGGCACATCTTTAAGCGTGACATGCATATACACTGACATGAAGTTACGGTCAATATCGGCACATTGTTCAAGCATTTTACAATGACATGCAAAGCATACAAATGAAAATAGAGAAACAGCAGTGAAAGTACCCGGCTTAATTAATTATTTAAAGCATACAAAGCCGAAAGCAATCAAACCAGCTAAAATTGGCCAACACAACATTTTGCTGAAGAATCGAAAATGAATGGGATTAAGAGGAAACACGCACGTGTTTCTATTATTTAGAAGCAGAAATAAAATCCAATATATCGAGCCTACTTGTCTTGAGGCATATAATCTGATAGCTTCCTCCTTTTACCGCTCGAGAACTTAAAAGGGTACGGGGCCGCAAAGAGACCTGTGGCAAGGTAAAATAGGAAAACTACAAAACAAATAAATACTAAGAAACCAAGAGAAGCTAGGAGATAAAAGCTCTGTATCCTACTTCAGTAATAGCACATAAAACAGACTCTTATTTATATTCTTCTTATTTTAGGCTATGATGACAAAGGGCACAAGACATGAAAGTACAAAATATTGGTTTTTAATTACACTTATTTGGCTAGATATCTACTCACTTTTATTTTCGCTCGTCATTTACCTTGCACTTATTTTGAAGAAAGCAAATGTCCATCAATATATGGAAATTAGCGAATAAAATTTGCAATAGCCATAACATGACTTTAAATAAAAAGTGCAACAATTATGTATTACCTGCACTCCTTTATACGGAATGTAGAATTTTCCAAGCAACGATCTTGACATTTTGAGTATTCTTCATTCGTTACACAAACAGAATTGCTCCTGTTTACAAACTTGTACTGAAATTGAAAATCACTTATTTCACTGAATAAATTCCTAAGTCTTTACCCAACCTCACTGAAAAGATCCGCCTACAAACAATAATTGTTAATTTTACGGTAGCAAACCGTTTGCATACGGTTCTTTGATTTCCATGTATTTACCACAGCATAGTCATACCCACCCAGGTACTGCTTCCTAACATGTATTAAAAAGAGAAAGAAAAAAAGAAGAAACCCATCCAGAATAAAACTGGTTACATCTACCTGCGTGAAATATGAAGATCATTACGTTTTGTCAAAAATTATGTAAGGTATAGTAGCCGTCTCCAAACATCAAACGGGTTTGAGTGCCATCTCCAACGAAACCACTTTTTGTATAACATTAAACTTGCTACACAGCACTTTAAAACCTCTTGCTTTATCACGTATTCTGTAAGAAACTTAAGCAATGTCATCTATAGGGCAATAGGAAACTACAATTTATGTAATACAAAAATGGACTAGGTTCATTGAAGTTAGTTAAGAGCAAATCAGTTTACTGAGAACATTGCCACCAAACTGTAAATTTCTAAATGTTGTATTTGTAACAATAGTGCTGTAACAATATGGTTATAATTGTAAGTGGTCAGTTGAGCTAAACGCAAGTTGGTGGTTGTTGAGGACAGCGTTGTTGCCATGTGTGTTTTCGGGTTGCTAAACCGGCCATTTTGAAAGTTGTGGTGGATCGAGGTTCATTGAAAAAGAGACGATTGAATCGTTTGGTACTAACCTAGTAAATGGTAATCTGGTTACACATAATTTGGGTGCAAATCGTGCGATGGTTTGCGGTGTTTAGTCTAGCTGATGTATCAGGTCAGGTAAACAATAAATTTAATTTTTTATGTCGAACATCTGCTGTTGTCGTCCACTTCTCCATAGTCTATTATCACGGGCCTTGGATATTTCCTCGCTTGAAGCGATCAAAGGATTATTCCGTAAGCCTTGCTCAGCATACAATCTTTTATTGTCGTAAGCTTTTCGTCGGTTTTACCCGAAAACCGACGAAAAGCTTACAAAAATAAAAGATTGTATGCTGAGGAAGGCTTACGGAATAATTCGGTGAACTATAACCAGCATCTTGTCACTAACGATCAAAGGTATGTCACTAAAAATTAGAGTCTAGATTTATTGGTGACTAGAAATTAGATCGAATCAAGATTTGTAGATTAACAACGACGTCGTTATTTTTTTAATATCTAACAATCTTTACAGTTAAATCTGTTTTTAAGCCTAAGATGCAATTCACTCTTCTTGTACAAGAAGGATATAATATTACGGTGACCCAATACATGGAGAAAGATCTTTCTCTATGGTTATATTTGCATGCGTATTAAGAAATTAACAGGTCTACCCCACTGATGTTTTGGCTTGGCCTCAGGACAGTATAGCAATTAAACATATATCAAAATATAAATATATATTTAGAAGTTTTTGGATTTTTTGGAGTTTTGGGAGTTTTGGGAGTTATTAATAGTGTTTTACTTTACCGAAAAGCATTACACAACCTACAAATAAAAAAAAATCTCTGAAGCAAACGAAAAGTCGGCTCGCTCGAAGCTACTCACCAGCGCTAAAGTCATGTGACCTTCAATTGCCAATTGTTTGGCAAGTTACGACCTTTAATCATGCTGCACTAGGTTAGTTTCGCTTTTGAAAGATTGTTGATTACTTAAGTATTCAGATGAATAAAATTTTTTTAAAGTGCTGCCGCAAATTAACCTAATTCTTTTTTGGAATTTTTAGTTTGTAAATTTTACAGAATTTCCCATTATTTGGAATATTTATCCTGTCCGTCATTCACAGCGCTTTAGGTCATCATCCCGTCGACTCATTTCCGGTAACGTCTGAGCAAGTTCACCACTTCCGGTTTTTGAAGCACAACAATATAAAGTCTTTTAGTGTTTTATTCACAATGCTAAGCATCTACTGGTATATTTGTATGTTTTTTTTTAACCCAAAATTTTTGGAATAAATTTCGCATAATTTACATTTTCATCGCAGAAAACGAGTTTCTTCTTGCCGCAGAAATTGTGCAGAATTAACATTTTTGTTGCGGGTTGTTTTAATTTAATTGCAGCAGAATGCCGAACTCCATAGGTATCAATTTAATATCGGTGGGACAAGTTGTTTTTGCCTAATTTATCTACACTTCTGCATGCTTTTACTGACATCCAGCAACTGCGTTGACCAAAAAAAACCTCGTTTTTTTTCCGTCACTAAACGTATCAACCAGATAATTGAACCCTCTTGGTTAACAGTAGTTAAACTCGGTTCCCGTATATCTCCACCAGTTTTCAAAACTATTTTTCTTCAGATTTTGACGGTAACACCATCTTCGAGCCGAACGAACCAATCGGCTAGAAGGGACAACCCACCTTTAACTTGCAGCACACTAGGTGCTGCTTGCAAACATTATGGCACGTGATGTGCAAATCCGCCTATCAGGGAAAAATACGTTAACAAATCAATCCAACTGCACTTTTAACGGAATTACTTTTACTTCAAATTATTCAGCAGTAGATAAGTTTGAGAGTACTTTCCGTTGTACAAGTCTACATTTAAATAAGCGCGTTTGATTTAAAAAAACATCAGTCATTATTATTTTCAGCTCATCACTGTTATAGTTATTTTCTCTGATTCTTTTTCTGGTTTGGTTACAGTTCAGTCAAATACCCTGGTTATAAATGAGTCGAAGTGCAATTTACAATAAAAAGCTGAATTAAACAAATGGTATAATGGAACCTAAGCTTTAGAAGTTTTCTAATGTTATCACACCCACAGTGTCACATCGTAATGACATTTTAACAGTTTCACTCTTTTTACAGCTGGTGATATAATCGGTGAATTACTAATGTTTTGCTCCACCCAAAGCTGAATTAGATGTCTGATCCAGGTGGCTAACTAGTATTTTCCCTGCCTTGATAATACTGCCGTACAACAGTAGCATTACTAAAAAATGCGATCAAAGCAGAGCTGAAGTGTAATCCTAGGAGGCAGCCACTAATTTGCACCACTGAACGTTTTTCACTTTACGGTCACAAGACATTCACCATGTATAAATGTTTGGTCCACCCTAGCAACCAAAACCAAATGGACCCTGGTTCAACTTTTCATGGAAGTAAATGTGGAGAGCGCACTGCCCAAATTTGTTCCACTTGAGCTTCATACCCCGTTCACAATGCACCTTAACCGTATTTAAGGTACCTGTGTTTAGCATGACCGAGTTTGAAGAGAGGCGCTCACTCTACGGGACGTTAACCGGCGTTAGCGCTATGCAATGCGTTCTGGGTATTTCGTGTAACTAATTCCGGGAAAGGATTCCCACAAACCAAGCACTTGTAGAGGTGTGTCATGAGTATACTACATGCTATGGAACACATCAGCCTGTGAATCTCCACAAACTAGAATTTGTAATTTTTAGTGTTATGTGCAAACGAGGTTGTGCAAGTACATCTCCGCAATTTTGGGGTTTGTCCTCAAAATATTGCACGCATTCATAGTTTTGTGTGAACATCATGCATAATGCCGTTAAAAATTAATGAAATTGTGATGTCTAACATTACGCGCCACACTCGCATGGTGGCGCATGGGACTGGCTGGGTGGCAAGTGAGCTCCCGACTAACTCAATGTATTTGGGTTTTACGATTGGAATTCTATATGGATGCTAGCTGTTATCCGATTATACTAATGCTGGTGAGTCTAATGCACCGACACTGACATTTGTGTGGCTTATAGTTGCTTAATTGAAGCCCTGAAACTTTTTGGTAGGTCTAATCTTGATTGGAGCTATGTGCGACGCGTAAATGACGTCATCATGCTGCTCGCATCTGACGTGCGTTGGAGTAAACATTAAGTGATTTTCTGGTAAAATGGCTAAATGCGGTGAATGTGAAAATAAATTAAGTAACCAGGGTGACTATGTAGTATGCTTCGGAGGTTGTAATGTCAAATATGATGGATGTAATGCCAAAATCAAAGCCGAAACATGGGCAACAAAAAGCGAGAAAATATGTAATGAATGGAAGTGTGAGCGGTGTCGTAAGAAAAAGACGAAGTCTGTGAGTGAACCGGAAGCTGGAGGACACCCCGCCACCCATTAACAGTGAGGAAGGGCAATTCATTTACCAGCAAATATGGTGCGTCCCGCAAGGGCAAGTTGATAACAACGAAATAGCTGCTGTGCTTCGTAGTGTTGCGTTCCGGCTTGACGATGTTTAATAATCAAAGATGAGGCGTTAGCAATGAAAGAGAACCTAGCAACCTTAACTACCTCAATGGAGTTCATGAACAAAAAATACAAAGAAATGAAGAAAACAAATGATGAGCATTTGAAAAAAGAAAATGTGCTTGAAGAAAGAATTGTTAAACTGGAGAAAGAAACTGCCGTCCAAATTGAAATGAAAAACTCCCTTCATGAACTGAAAATGGAAACCAACTTACAAGACCAATACGACCAAAATAGGAATTTGGAATTGAACAACTTAGACTGGCTTCCCCATGAAAAATTGCAAGATGTTTAAAATCTCAGTAGCTGTCCGGCTTAACTCCTTGGATTCAATGAAGAAATCTCATCCTCGTCGCCATTGTGATGCCTGACATTGCGTTAAATGAATGGCTGAGCTCAACTGTTGTGGTGGCATGTCGAGTGAGACACGGACAAGTCGCAGAGTATGGCCCAGCAGCCGATCTAATCATACTGCCGGCCGGACTTTATTATATACATAGTGGCGTCCACTTGATGCCACCTAACGACAGATACAGCAAGTGCTGCTGCACGTGGAATGAGTGTGATAATAGCAAGGTGCACCGATACTACAGAAATGAAGCTCAAGAATACGCGCATTTAATTTTGTAAAGCACGTTGAACCTTTTATTCCGATGGCGCATTAACAATTTTGGTAGGTACACTTTTACCGTTTGTACAACGTCATGCACGCTAGTCGAATATCACATGAAAATAGAAAAACACTTTCACAACTCAAAAAAAGATGATTCATGCAATCTGTAAATCTGCAAAATCGTAAATAAGAAATAAAAAAGTCGCTACCGCACATCTTTTTTTTTCAGTTCCACTCTTGTAGATCAGGTGTGTTTAATTTATCCTTCAAGAATCCACATCACTTTTTATTTCTTGGCCAGCTGATCAACGATCATTTGAGGCTTTAAGAGTCATAGTGGGCAATCCCACTTGGAAGACATGCTGAACATATTCATCTCCAAAGATGAAGATATACCTTAACCCAACAACTTAAATGTTTCAAATTTTATAGAAGCATCTTAAAAGAGGTTCTTTACCAAAACATGTATACAATTTTTTCTTAACTTCTTGTGATTATGGCACAACTTTAAATTTGAGCTGAACTGCTTAAGACAGTAGGGCTATGGAGTTGACCCACTATGACTCTTAATGCCTCATTTGATATATGCCAACATGTTCATAAAACGCGTTTTGGGAGCCAATCGTGCCAAATCGCATGCCCTCAGGCGGCACAATATTATGCTGACGTCATGATACGTCATCACTTAACCTCGGTCAGTGAGCTAACCGCGTTTCTAGAATTCCGGGTTCGTAACAGAGTTCTAAACGATCTCAACCGCGGTTAGACAACCGAGCTAGTTCACACTCCATACGATAACCGTGGTTAAGGCCTTAAGCGCTGTTAAGGGCTATAGTAAGAACGGGGTTTTGCACGTGTTCCACTTTACTAAGATGTTTATTGAAATCCCACAGCTTCTCTCCCTAAGAAACAAATTTGTGATGAACTACACAATTTTGTAATCCTAACTTGGGCACGACACAATTTGCACTAAAATGATTTCTCCAGACAATGAATTTAGCATAACTGCTTATACTGTATTTCTCTTAGCCTATACTTCTGCTTATACTTTGCATCACATTGGCTACTTTTCAGTTTAAACCTTTTTCTACAGAATAAATTCGGCAAGTGTGCCTTCAAATGAACGGCACTTTGTAAGTGTTTAAACTTTTTCCCCGGATGAATAACTGTATTTCACTAGTTACACGTTAAGATGCACTATAACATAATTTTTTTTAATTTTAAAGACCTAGGAAGGAATACATCACTGCTTTGCTAAAATGAATTTTCGCATCCGTAGTGGCCCCACACCAAACATGGAGCTAAGTACGTCGAAAAACCTCTGATTTTATGGTATTCTGGATAATATACCAGCAGTTGAAAACGTGCCTTGGTGCCTGAGATTTAATAAAAGCAATGTTTTACTTCTCCCTACAAGTTGGACTATACCTCGTGGCAATCCTGGCATCGCAGGCGTCAGCCTAAACGGAGGGGAGGGGTAGGCAACAGTCATGAGATTAACCCGTGCTGGCAGCAAAATTCAACAAGTTCGAACCAAAAATTCAACAAAACCAAGGGTTTTACAACGTATAAAGTACTTGTTGTTAACAGCGTTCCGTACGGGGACCCGAAGAGCAATCCTTTGGCCATAGCTTGGTTTAAAATCCAATTTTCAACAATCACAGCACAGCATGGCCCGTATCCATCTGGGGTATTCACCCGTAATGGTCCCAGAACCACCGTTTGAGTAATCCAGATTGTAGAACCATCAAACTTTCAGGAAACTGGATAGGGCAAAGGCGGATAATTTCAGATGGTTGAACGAACGATTTGAACGAAATTGGACGTGCGCAAGCTCGTGTTGTGCACCCCCGCCCCATCCTCTTCATCTTAGCGGCCATTACATGCAGAAATTAAAACATTCGCTGCTGGTATGTATGTATGTATGTATGTATGCTGACGGCCAAACGCTTTCTATCGCGTGTCCCGAATGACAGCCAGGAGTTATCAACTATAATAAGATAACAAAACACTAGAAACAAAATTGGGCAGTATGAAGTTGGCCCCCCAACGAAATGGGCTGGAAGAGTACATGAATGGGCTTACGTTGCCCATCGAATGGGCTGAAAGGGCCTACAAAAATTGTCGTTTGGACTACTTCCGGCTAGGAATAATGGGTAGGCAAATTAGTGTGCTAAAATAATATTGAATGTGCTGAATGGGACAACAAACATTATCGTTTGGGCTAAATTTGTTTAGGAGTAATAGGCACCTGAATTTGTTAAGGAGGGCAAGTTAATAGCAGCCCCGCAAATGAATGGACTAACAAAAATACTGAATGGGCTGCTTTGGTCATCGAATGGGCTGAATGGGCCAACAATTATTTTCTTTTGGGCTACATTTGTTTAGGAGTAATGGGCACTCGAATTTTGGGAGGGGGGTAACTTCACTCCAGCCCAAAAAATTAATGGGCTAACAGAAATATTGAAAGGGCTGCATTTGCCCATCGAATGTGTTACATTAGAGAGCCGAGAATCCCTAGTGATGCTGCAGTGTTGCTGAGACAACGACTCGGAGACCAAATATGCAAACGAATGTTTATTGGCAACCTAATCACGAATCGACAAATGCCAGTGTTACAAACGGTGTAATAGTGTAAATGTGAACCACACAGTATCATTACAAATTAACTTGATTCGCATGTTAATTTGTAATGATACTGTGCGGTTTACATTTACACTATTACACCATCTGTAAGGCTGGCATTTATCGATTGGTGATTAGGTTGCCAATAAACATTCGTTTGCGTACTTGGTCTCCGAGTCTCCCGACATGGCTCTTTTGCCAATCTTGCTGGCTAATACACAGCAGGAGGTTCACCTTCTCCATTCTTCCAACCAGCCCTCCACTACAATTACATCCTAGCAACCATCAAGATTTCGTCACTGAAGACGTTTCAACAATGAACCATTGACAAACCCCCTCCCGTTTACTGTGCGGTGAAGAGGTTGAACAACTTTTCGTCTAGAGAGTGATATCGACTCCACAGCCTTACATTCAATCCCAACAAGACAGGTTAAACTTACCTAGGTGTTTTCTTAACACTACTTTACCTACAGGCTTGGTTAGCACATCTACTGCTAATTCTTCACTAGGTACAGTGTCGGACAACGCATTTTAGGTAGGAAAATGTTGGTTTCCCGGCTCACTGATTTATGCATTGCATTCTTCAGGACGACAGTGGCAATCGTTATTTACAGGTTTTGTCGATCGATTTCGTACTTTTTCACTTGGATTTCGTACTCTTGCATTTGAATTTCGTACTTTTTCACTTGGATTTCGTACTCTTGCGTTTGAATTTCGTACTTTTGCACTTGAATTTCGTACTTTGCACTTGAATTTCGTACCTTGGCATTTGAAATTAACGCTATAAAAATTTGCACATCTATAAAACGTATTAAATAAATAAAATTGAGAGGTTTCACGTAATTACGCTATCGCGACGATGCAGAAGCTATGGTTGAAGAATGAAGACTGCGGGGAAAAACGAAATGTAGGTGAAATGAGAATAAATTTATTCAAATTTTCCTTTAATTTTTATTACAGTAAATTACAAATATTATTACATTAAAATATAGTTGAATTATACAGTATACACGCTTGTCTTTTATTTTCTCCTATACATATCATATAAGTAGTAGGGTTTTGCGATATTGGGATCGTAATCACCACCAAACCGGAAGTGACGTCATTAAAGATGGCGTCTTTTCCCTATGATGTCACTTCCGGTCACGGGGTTTAGGGATATTGGGTCCGTAATCACCAGCAAACCGGAAGTGACGTCATTAAAGATGGCGTCTTTTCCCTATGATGTCACTTCCGGTCACGGGGTTTTGGGATATTGAGATCGTAATCACCAGCAAACCGGAAGTGACGTCATTAAAGATGGCGTCATTTTCGCCAACCAACGTCATTTCCCTATGATGTTACTTCCGGTCATTGTATTTTCGGTTATCTCACCCTTTTATCGTTTTTCGCAGCTTTTTCCGAGTGGGGTTTTGGGATATTGGGACCGTAATCACCAGCAAACCGGAAGTGACGTCATTAAAGATGGCGTCATTTTCGTTAACCAACGTCATTTCCTTATGGTGTCACTTCCGGTCACGACACTTTCGGTCAACTCACCCTTATATCCGTAGCTTTTTCAGAGTGGTGTTTTGTGATATTGGGATCATAATCATCACCAAATTTGGTAAGGTGTCAGAACTAATTTCATCAATCACAGAAAAAAAATAGTACAAAAAAAAATGTCAACGAAATCGTATCGGTTAACATTTGTAAGATGGTTAACATTTGTAAGATAATTTACAA
>JAQIUY010000043.1:0-12145 GCA_034697085.1 Lithobius crassipesoides
AATAAGAGCGAAAAAAGTTGAAAGCATCAAAAGTCATAATAGCTTGACCATAGTAAAAATAAATAAAAGATGCGACGAATATTAGTAAACAAAAGCGCTTTATTTTACTTGCAACCAAAAATCACATTAATTATTGTATAATTATTTGTAAAACAAACAGCTTATTCCGTTTGCTCTTATTCCGTTTCGCGTTTAATTCGGCGACTCTTCGCATGGGCCTCGGACTGGCCCTGCTCTGGAAGGGGCTCCCATCGTCCTAGCTAGGTCTATAACCCGATCAGATTAGGCTCGCAACACAGAGCACGCACTTTTGAACAATCATTGAGAGGCTGAAAATGAAACTAACTAATGAATGATAACTAATCATAATGATTTTGTTATTATTGTTGAGTCAACCCTACTCTCACGAAATGACGATAAGCCAGACGCCAAAAATTATCATGAAAAATTGTTGCAATCCAAACTGCACTTCAGTTAGTTGTTCACCAAGAGCTTTTTTGTTATGTTTCAAAAAGTGCTTTTTTTTTGGCTTTTTTTTTTTTTTTTTTTTTTTTTTCGTTGTGTGTCCCTAAGCCACTACATCTTACCTTTTCCTAGTACTGTATTTTGTTCTGTGTGGCGTAGATCTCTTATGTGTGTTTGTGTTGTGTGGTTTGTTATTATCTTTCAATGTATTCCTTTAAATATATTATGCCTCAATCCCTTTACATACATTTGCGCTTTTTTTTTTTTTTTTTTTTTTTATGGAAGCAACTTCTATTTTTTTCTTTCTTCTTCAGGATTATTTGTTTTCTTCGTTCCTTGTTTATTCTTCCACCTCTACCCGGAGAGTCTATAGTTTTTCCGTCGTGCTTCTATTTTCTTCTCTTTTATTATTATACGCGTTTTCCGCGTTTTTGGGTAAACGTGGCCCCATTTTGTTGTTATTAAAATTTTCTACCTAACACTCAGCACTTTAAGGCTTTATTCTGGTTTATATGATCGAAAGTCCAACGCCACGCTCAGTGCAGAGCACCTTATTATATGTGGATAAAGCATCCTTAATTCTCTGCTCCTTTCACGTAAAATATTTATTTGTATCCGAAATGTATATTTATGTTTTTTAGTTGTTTTACTTGTTTTGTGTTAAAAAAATTTTTTTTTTTTTTTTTTTTCAACATTTTGTTTTCTAATAGCTGATAAATTTTGAGTATTATTACTTTCTTGGTATATGATAATGATATTTTATTCGTGACCCGTTTATACTAATTCTGTACTGATTTTATTTTACTTATTTTATTATAATTTTTTTTCGATTTATATTTAATTTTTGCAAAGTCACTATGTTTATTAAGATTTGTTTTACTTAGTCTATTTTTATTTTTACTTATTTTGTTTGTTTGTTTGTTTGTTTTTATTATTGATTTTTTTTTTTTTTTATTTAATATTATTTTTGGTTTTATTTATTTTTTTATTTTATTTTATTTTTTCGTGCTTCGTTTTTTCCATTTTTCAGTTAATCTGCGATTGCCTGTGACTCATCTGCTGCCTGTCTTGCTCTCGTTTCAGACCGCGTGTTTACTCCATATCTTGCTCGTTTTTCGCTTACTTTATTAAACATGTTTTCTATCTTTTTCTTACGTTTTACCCCTTTTGATAATGGTTGTGCATCATTTTTAAGTTTCTGTACCGTAGTACTTATTTCTTTATCATCAAGGATATCAGAAATGTTTTCATCCCCTTCCTCATACTTTGGCTTAACTGAAAGCTTATTAATCCTTTCATTGATTGCGTACAATACTGGAGTTAATGTTCTCCTTCTTTCTAGTCTATTTTCTACCGCATCCGTTCCTAAGAACGTTTTTGGCTCTTTTTCCCCTCGCACAAACGCCTTCTTTAAATGATTGACGTGGGTTTTTATGATTTTATCTGCATGCATAATGTCAACGATCTTTACCACGACTTCGTTCATGAACCTTATGATACGGTAGGGACCTTTCCACATTCTCTGTAATTTCTTTGAGATCTCAGGTAAGAAGTTAAATCTCTTTACGTACACTAAATCGTTAACCTCGTACTGTTGTTCATTACTTTTTCTATCGTAATAGAGTTTTTGATCCTCTGTAGCTTTCTCATTGAACATTTTAACTAGTTTAAACGCCTGTCTGAGTCTGTTTTCTGTAACCTGAACGTAGTTAAACGAGTCATACCTGATTTGTGGTATTTCATACAGTATTGACGAAGGAACTCGAGGTTCCTGCCCATGTTGAAGGAAATGCGGACTAAATCTAGTTGCGGTATGACTGGATACATTGTATGAATACACAGCAAATGGGAGGTACTCGCACCACTGGTGCGGGTTGTCGTCTATAATTTTCCTAAGAATTCCCACTAGGGTTCTATTCGCTCTCTCGACTTTACCGTTACACCATGATGTATGGGCTACTGTTATGTTATGATGCACTCTCAAAATGGCGTTAATTTCTGCAAGCGTATCGTTGACAAACTCTTTGCCTCCATCTGTGTATAGTGCACGTGGCATACCACACCTTAGAAATAGGTTATTTACTAATTCTCTCGCTACGGTTTCTGCTCGTTTATCGGGTAGACATATGCTTATGGCATACCTACTAAATGCATCAACCGCTACTAGTAAGTACACATTACCAGAAATTGTTTTGTTTACAGGGCCTATTAAGTCTAAATTCCATGTCTGATTTGGTTTCGTGGGATGCGTGAACTTACGCATCATTGCTCTCGTTACTTTATTAGGATTGTTAAATTCCTGACAAACTGGGCAACTCCTGACAAATTTTTGAACGTCTGCACGCATATTTGGCCAGTAAAAACGTCTCTCTAAAGTTGCTCGGACCTTTCTCCAGCCACAGTGGCCTGAGAATTTCGTTTCATGGGCTTCAGTTATGCATTGTTGCTTAAGTGTTTCGGGCACTATTATTTGATGCAAGTCTGTTATTCTACCAACCTCTGGATTGGCTTCTAAGATGCGATACAAGATGCCATTGTCATCCTTTAAGAACATCATATCGAAACCCAAAAACCCTTCTATCTTTTTCTGTTCGTTTTTGTTTATTTTTTCAGCTACCTTTTTACAATATGGGTCTTTATTTTGGGCTTTTAGCAACTTCTTATAAGTCCATATTGGTTTGATTTCAGACACCACACACACTGGAAGTTCAATCCTACTCAACGCATCTGCATTTTTAAGAGATGCCCCCGACCTGTGTGTTACAGTATAGTCGTATGAACGTAATTCAATAAGCAAACGTTCAAGCCTGGGAGATAACTTTACGTTATTTAACAGAAATAAAATTGAACTGTGATCTGTTTCCAAACGGAACTGCTTTCCTATTAAATATATACGAAAAGCTCTGATAACCAACTGAACTCCTAACAACTCTCGACAAGTTACTGAGTATTTCTTTTCCGTTTCACTAAATTTTCGTGATGCGAACGCTAACGGATATCTTATTCCGTCATAGTCTTGGGACAAAATTGCTCCACACGCATAATTTGAAGCATCTGTTTCCACGTAAAAATCTTTGTCGAACCGTGGGAATTTTAATTGTGAAGCATCTATCAGGGCTTGCTTAAGTGTTTCGAATGCTTTCTGCGCTTCGTTGGTCCACTGATACTTCATGTTTTTCTTTGTTAAGGCATGCAAGGGTGCAGCTATCTGCGCAAAATTTCTTATGTGCCTCCTATAAAATGAACATAATCCTAGCAGTGATCTTATCTCCTTTACCGTTTTGGAGACTGGGTAATTCCTAATTGCTGCTAATTTCTGCGGATCTGGACGTACTCCCTGCTCTGAGATGTGGAAGCCTAAATACAGCACTTCTTTTGTAATAAACGCACATTTTGATGGACTTAGTTTCATCTTAGATCTTTCGACTAATTTTAAAGCTGTATCTACATGGCTTAAGTGATCTGCAAAGGATTTGCTAAAAATTAAGCAATCATCTATATAGACTAGGGCGTAATCTCCTAAGATTTCCTTGAATATTTGATTGGCTAACCTTTGAAATGTGCTAGGCGCGTTTCGTTCCCCTAGGACCAGTCTGGTGTATTGGTATCTTGCATCATGTGTTGAGAAAGCTGTTTTTTGTTTTGATTCCTCTGTTAATCGAACTTGGTGGTACGATAATCTAAAGTCAATTTTAGAAAAATACTTTGTTCCAGCCAGTTTATCAGTTACTTCTCCAATTATTGGTAGAGGCATAATATCTCTCTCAACAACTTTATTCAAACCCCTTAGATCTAACACTAAGCGGTAGCCGTCTGGCTTTCTCGGAATTAAAATACAAGGTGAGTTCCATGCACTACATGAAGGTTCTATGACTCCTGCTCGTAATAGTTCCTGAATCTTTTCATGCAAGATTGGTCTTTGCGCGTATGGTAATCTATACCCCCGCATGTTAACAGGTTCGCTATTGCCTGTCTTAATTTCGTGCTCAATTAAATCACACGTACCTAAATCCCAATCGCTTCTTGAAAACAACTTTTCGTGCTTACGTAGCATGCTAGTGAATTTATCATATTCCTCTGTGCTTAAACCTACAATTTTAAACTTCGCTAAAAGTTCAGCCCATTCTTCATCTGAGCATGGCCGTGCCTTAGGAGTTTCCTTTTCCCCTTCCGTGGTTACATTTACATTTGCTGGTTCCTCCCCTGAGATACAACTCGTGTATGAGCCTACAATTGTGCCCTTTCTTAAAATAATGTCCTTATTAGTAATGTTAACCGCTACTATAGGAATTATTCCCTTTTTGTTTAAGTTTACCAAGCTTTTACCGAAACTTATAGCCTTTTCCTGGCCTACTGGTAAAAATACTCCCGTTTGGATTTGAGGATATGGCCACAATACATTGGCTGGTGTTAAGATTTGACTAAGTTTGGGAAACATAACATCTTCCCCTAATACAACCATCACGTCCTCTACTACTTCCACTTCTACCCTTTCTTTTTCTATATCTGGTTCTACCCCTGATTTTTGGTTTGTGACGTAATTGATTTTTACTGTTGCCTCCCCTTTTCCTGGTGCGTATGTGACCCAGTTTATTACCTCCTTGTTATAGGAATGGTTCTCTCTAGCTTCATTTTCTGTGTTTGCAAGATTATAACCCCTATTTTTAATGGTTATCTTCTTTTCTGCGCAGTTTAGTGTTATGGAGTTTTCCCTTTTTTCTAGGAAATCATAACCCATTAGTACGTCTATAGGCCCAAGTAATCCGTTCTTTACTACTAAGAATTCATGGTTGGCTGCAAAGTCGTTTTTTCGAACAGTGAGAAGTACTTTCTCAGTTACACTTGCTTTTGATTGACCGATCCCTGTCAAAGGTTTTGGATTTTCTAATCTAACCCTTTTAACTTCAGTTGTTCCTTGCTTGATAATAGCTTTTACCATTGCGTTTGTTATTAGGGAGATTTCTGCTCCTGTGTCTAGAAGTGTAACTCCTGTTATCCCATTATAATTGAAAATTATAAATGGACGTTTATTTCCATTATCGTCACGTTCTTTATTGCTACATAATTTATCGGTACTTCCCTCTTTGAAATTCCCCCTAGTTTGGGTCTGCTTTGGGTTACAGCTTCCCCCTTCCCCTTTCCTCTTCGGATGAACTCTCTTTGGTTTACGGGGTTCATATTTACTATTAACTTGTGGTGGTGTGCGTATTTCCCTAAACGTTAATGAGATTCGTGGCTGTTTAGCTACATACTCTTTGGGGATTCGATGGAACCATTGTTCCTGCGTTTTTCCAGACATAATAATAGCTTTGCCATGGCTTGATTCAAACACATGCCTTAAGGGCTTACATTTTCTGTGTTGCAATTCAAACTGGCGAGTTTCGCCCAATGCAAGAGTTACTACTGTCGGGTCCTGTCCTAGCTGTGGTTCATCATCTGCATGAAAGGCAACACTGTCGGTTTCATCCTCGTATAGGTTAATTAAAATGGAATTACATTGTAATCCTAACTTTCTGTTAATCTCGTTTTGTAGCTCTTCTAATTGTGGAGGTACATCTGTTATTTGTCTTGCTAGAGCTCCTGAATATTTATATGGGATTTTCCCGTAATATGCTACCAACCTGGGGACTTCTACAACTCTATCTGGTAAAATAATTTCCTGCTTTGTCCAGTGGTCTGTGCTGTATAATACGTTAAATAATGCAGTTGCGGCGTTCGTCTCCATAAATGAGTCGAATTCTATTACCTTACAACTCACGTCGTCACCTAAATTGGTGAGTTTTGGCCTTGATATGTCAATCAAGCGTTTCATTATGGGAACACTTTCTTCCGCAGGTGCGGATGGTGGGTCCCTAGCAGTACTGACTTCCACCTTTTCGTCAGGTGAGGGTGCTAACACGGGATTAAGTTCCGTGGTACTGCTGCTGTTTAATTCAGAGACTTTTTCTGCCTGTGGCAGAGGCTCCACTATTAGTGTAGCCTGCTCTTCGACTGCTCTGGGGTCTGTCGAAGAGATGCCTAGTTTTTTGATTGGCTAGGTTGATCATTCCCGTTATTCTGCCCATGTTTAAATGGGGTTGCTGCACTATTACTGACATTAAGTGGCCTGTTTTCGTGATTGTAATTAAGCCTATTACCTCCATTGTTACTGTTCCAGTTTCCCTTATCCCCATGCACATTCACTCTGTGGCTATGGTTGTTCCCCCAAGGGCCATTACCTCTGTAATTATCGCTACTTCTATAATTACTGTTTCCCCTATAGTTACTGTTACCTCTGTGATTTCCACGACCTCTGTATTTGATATTCCCCCTGTTATTTGCATTGTCCCTAGCATCACCATTTCCTCTATAGTTATTCCTGGTTTCATTATCTCTGTTATTCTGATAACCCTGTTCCCTGTTTTTGTTAAAGAAACAGTTTTCGGTTTTATGGTTTAGTTTGCTACAAATTCTGCAGCATTCATTTGGCTGTATTCGAATATTGCTCTTATTAAAGTAGCAATTGTCAGCGTTATGATTATTTCGCTTGCATAATGAGCATCGTTCTTTATGTTGGAAATAATGCTTTCCGTCTGTCTCTGCTCTATTCCCTGCATAAGTTTGACGAGTGGTTCCCTGACTGGTTTCTACCTCTAGTTTTGCAACTTTTACTGGGGTCTCCCCTACAGGATTAGACTTTTGTTTTCGTTTGCGCATGGCGCGTTCTTCTTCTGAATCGGAGTCACTCGAACCCTGACATTGTTTAGTGAACTTCTGTTCGTTTATTTTCACATATTCCTCGTCTATGGCTAAATCTAAAGCTTCTGCATATGTTTTAGCTTTACTGTACCTGATTATTTGCCTGATGTAGCTCTTAGTCCTAGTTTTCATAATGAAAAAAGTACGTACTTTCCCTGTCAGCTCTCGCTCTTGCACCCTCATTTGGGTCCATTATCATATCGAATTGCCAACATTCTGTCGCTAATTCATCCATTCGATTGACAAATTCTTGGATGGTTTCATTTTGCCCTTGTTGGATTACATTTAATTTCGCTCTTGCCTCTGACGAGTCCAGAATACCAAAGTGCTTAATGAATTTAACTCTAAATTCCCTGTACGTTTCTACTTCAGAAATTTCTACGTTGTTAACAAAAAATTTCCTAGCTACACCTTCACATTTTTGCTTAACCAGTCCGATTAAAGCTGTGTCCGTCATATTCGGATACGCTTTACGTATACCATCTATTTCTTTAATGAAGGAATTCGCTTCTACCCCTTTAACTCCATTGTACGGGGCAATTGGTTTAACTGCTTCCTTTGCTACATTGGCTGAGTCAGTTTCACGCACTCCCCCAAATCTAGGATAGTTTCCCTGCTGAGCATTGCTAATCGCCTGCTGCATCGCGCGAAGCTGAGCTCTGGTCTCATCCAATTCTCGCTGTAGTTTAGCATTTCTAGACCGTTTTTCGGATCGTTTGAGTGACGTCTCTGCTCGGTGCCTTTTCCGGCCCCGACCATGGACTTCAGTTAAATTCTCATCCGGCGATTGGAACTGTGGCTCATGAGATGGCCCAGCTGGTGGTAATATCCACTCGGAACTACTAGTTGGTTGGATTTGACCAGTGCTCATTTCCGCTAGCGGTTCAGGTTCCTCCTCACTTTCAGATGATGTTATTGTCGGTTCGCTATTATCCCTTACGGGTGAATACCGTTGCACTGGTTTTCGGGTCCTTTTTGCACTGCTCGGTCCAGCCATGGTTGACTTTGTATTTTTTCTCAACCCCGGCTTTACCGTGCCTTGCTGTATCTCCTGACCCTCACCGTTCTGATTACCAGGTGCCCTGCGTGCTTGCCCCCCTAGGTTACGCTGGTTAACTACCGTTGTTCGTTTTCCCCTACCCCTTTTAGGCATTTTCCACTATTGAACAAACGCTGAGCTATTCTTAAACTTAATTAAACGCTTCTTCGTCTCCTGACAGCTAATTAACTACCCAAGTAACTAGCACTGGCGCTCAACCTGTAGAAATAAAGAGAATGTTGTTGTTATTATTGATATCGTGTTTTTTTTTTCTTTGTTCGTGACCACTTGTCATTCAGATTAGTAATTTAAATAGTTTCATTTCTTATAATTCTAACTCAGCTTGACTGTGAATTCAACGCAACTTTCCGTTTTAGAGCCGTATATGGTTTCCAGCTTCTATTTGATCAAATCTTTTTTATTAACAGTGCGTAAGCTTAAGCCTACATATAAGCTATTTTGAATGTGAGGTGAGAAATTGACAAAATATATTGTTAATTACGCCTGTACGACGCACGTATTTCCTACATCGGTCTATACTACTTGTTTGTAGGTGCGTTTTTATTTCTCACCGGATCATTATAACTGTTTAACTTTACCTGTATTATACCCATATGTGAAAATTATTAACTTGTCTTCACAGTCAGCGTTTCAAAATAGGCCTTATGTATGAGTATTTTTATTTGTTATAACTTAATAACCTCGTAGGGTTTACTAATTTTAATTGCTTCGGTTTCACTATATGATTAGCCGTGTCCTATACCGTTCCATTGTTGGACCCGTGCGTTCTCCCGTTCTAGTGCTGTTTTAATAAACGATAATGAATTGTTTATTAGTTCATAATTAATAATTAATTGCTGATTAACCTTAACGCTGCTTAAACATGCAGTCCTAATTTTCACAATTGTTTGGAATGGCGTTACTTAACCACTTAACGCTGTATACTTTCTTTAATTCATGGCGCTTAATTACCTGGTTACTCCTGTGTAGGCTATGGTTTTTACCACTCGAGACACAATTGATTAGTCTGTATTTCAACCTCTTTAAATACCCTGTAGTGACCTGCACTAGCTTGCAGCTAGTGATTCTCTTACTCGTACAGTACTTAAATGTAATACGGTTCTCGGCATGTTTATTTAAATCTACAGTTATAATCGACTGCTATAATTCAAATTAAAAAAAAATGAGAAAAATAATTTCTAAATGGTTAGTACCAAGAAACTGCATGAGTTTCCACCTTATCATAATGCAATATTATTATTTCATATGTTTAACTATTTGGAGTTAAACTGACTTGCTGTGCTCAAGTCACTTATCTGTGAATTGTCGATATTTCTTATTAACTTATATCGTTATCAGTAGTTCTCTGACATATTCATATTAGCATGTTATTCACATATTCATGGTCACTATGTGTTATTTGTATATTCATATATTCAATGTGTTATTCAAGTTTATCTTGAATTATATTATTAAAGTGTGGTGCTTTAAGCCAACTTCCACTCTTGGTTTAATTATGTACAAAGTATTCTCAATGCTTTTCAAAAACCAAGTTTGTGTTCAACTATAGGTGTGTTGGCTCATTTATTTATTTGTTTTATTTTGTTTTATTTTCCAAAATGTTTTCAATGCTGAGTTCTATCAGCTCATTGTGGGCGGTGACTATAGGCAAGGGTCGGCTCCAGCCCGTCGCCTACTCCACCCCCCTTAATCCTGCCTACAGTCGGGTTCTTTTTACTCGCAGAGGTCAGGCCAATTATTGGCGTTCCGAGTACGGGCTCCCTTTGGGACGTGGCCTGCTCTCGGCGGTCCTACCCCTGACCTCTACAGTATTGCACCATGTATTTTTACGACCTCCATCCGGATTGGTCCCGTTTTCCGTGACCTTTGGCCATGTGGCTCTACATACAAGTTTAACCTTGGCCGCAGCCATTTTGCAATTTCTGAAAATTTGGACGTGACCTTTCTTTGTGTTTCGGCGCCATTTTGATTTTACCCCGAAGTTCCATGACCTTTTTCGACATATTTTACACACCTTTTGACCTTTTCACCTCCGCCATCTTGGATTTACTTAGAAGTCACTTTTCACCTTTTCACCTTTCCATATATTTCGACACAGTTTTTAACCTTGACCGATCGGCCATTTTAAGAATACCAGGAATTTTCCATGACAAGTTTGAACTCGCTTTCTCGTTTTGTGACCTTTCCTACTATTTATACACAATATTTTTACCTGTTTTCCACCATTTTCCACACTTCTATGCGTTTTTCCGCAATTTCTTGAGCTGTAAACCCATACATATATTACCCCCATACACTTTCCTTATTTCGTGCGTACTTCGCACAATTTCTATTTTAGCTTAATGATTTTAATGGCACTGGTTCCAATGTTACGCATTTTTGTTGTAGCTGATTAATTCGCTCATGTCGTTCGTGCGACTTTTTTCTCGTCCATTTTTGCTTATTTGGCAAATTTTCCTTTTTATTTTATTTTATTTTAATTTTTTATTTTTTTTATTTTACTTATTTCTTAGTTTCGTGCATTGTAACGCTTGTAACCCGTAACGTTTACTTAGTACGGTAATTTATTCAATACGTTAACCAAACTTAAAAAATTTTCCTAAAAGTTAGTTCGACTGCTTCTTACGCCCGGCCGGCCGTGCACCTTGACGATAACTAGGCTACAGCAAAGCTTTACGAACTTTATTTTTTAACTTTTACTTTTTTATTTTTTCCGTTTCGCCATCGTACATATGTTTTCTATTCTCGTTTGAAACCTTTTCCACTTATTACAATTAAATTTTTTTTTTTTTTTCTTTTTTTTTTTGCCACTACTAATTCCAAGTTACGTAATTTGGCTATGAGTTCGCTATTAACAAGGTACACCAACCGCTTTGCCTGGCGCGCTTCTCGCGGCTTCGAGTGCGATGGGAAACATGACTGTGCACTCACCGTCGGCTTGATTAAACTTTACCCGGTGTGATTTAACCATTGAACGCTCTTATTAATGTGCTCAAAACCTTTGAATTCAAAACGTTAATATAATTCTCGATTTAAACCCTTAATGCTTGCTCGTATTTATGCTCTGTGCTCGCTTGCCTTCAATTTAATTTTGTTTTGATTTCTTTCACTCGACCGCATACAGTGCCTTATTCATGTTCTTTTGCAAATTTCTTTTTCCAACCTTAATTTACAATGGTTAGTATTGTGACTAGCTTCTACTCATTCTCGGTGAACCAAAACGCTTTTCACCTTAATTTTAATTTTAATTTTTCACTCTTTCTTAAAGATACGCTGGTATAGGCCTAGTTCGGATGATTCTACATGCATTTTTCGTTGCCTTTTATTAAAAGTATCCCGTTTCTGTACGCATCAATCCTTATTTACGTTAACTATTAACTTTTCTGATCTTTTAAAAGGTTTTATATCGTTATTTTTTCCATACAAAAGTTATAGTGTCTAATTCCTTTGCTTGATTACCTGATTTTAACCAATTGGGCGTTAATTTTAAGTTATTTATATTTGCTTCATATTAAAGTGAATTCGAATCCACTCTGACACCACTGTAAGTTGCTGCTACCGGGCCAAACCGTTAAGCATGATAAAAGTCAGGAAGGAATGGCGATGCGGTCATATACGGTGCCCGGGAGGAGCCACTCACACATAATCAAGCAAAGATAGGTTATGGGTACATTTAGAAATGAAGTAGGCACGGAGGCGGCGACGTAGTAGTTAACAAAGTTGTGTATTGAACTAAACGTTACATTATACAGAGCAAAGCATCGTTAGGTATATATAAGCGTGAGCAACGCATATGCGTATTGATTATACATAATAATGGAACCAGGCCTTAACATAAGTGGGTTTACTTAACTTCTGGTTCGGCGTGGAGGTTATCCCCCC
>JAQIUY010000044.1:0-12135 GCA_034697085.1 Lithobius crassipesoides
ACATAGGGTTATTACACCCTGCAGTTTTATAATTTTTAATGTTTTAACTCTTTTAACCTCTGAAGAAGGCGCCTTGAGAAAAGTGGCGCCGAATATAAAGGTACTTTTTATTATGTGCGAGTGTACGCATCGAAGCTTTGATATCTTTACACATTCAATTAAATGTGGAAGCACTAACAGCAGTTGGAAGCTTGACATTGGATTTTTTTCATCAGAATTCAAGCGTGATTCGTGATTCGTGAGAGGTTTGACTGGGGCTCAGGCAGCATGGCCATCAGCTCCAGAACCCAGTAGGAAGGAACATAGCCAAACGGAACACTGCCCAGTAACGACTGGAATGACAGAACAGGACGACATACATGAGGTTACTGCTGGACCCAACCAGACCCCCAAGAGGCCAAGAGAGACCAACTCCCTCTCGGCCCTAACCTCCCATAACAACTCCAACCCTATCTGGAGGGCCACCAATTCTGCAGCACAAGCCGACGCAACTGCACCCAGTCGGAACTTTCTGACCACCCGGAGGCCCGGTGGCAGCACCCCCCAACCCCCTCAGAACAATCCACCGCGTTGAAGGAACCATCCAAAAAAAAACCTGAAGGGAAGCCCCCCACTCACCCCGAACAGAACGCTGCTGCAGCCTGTGGCCCCCGCAAACTCATCGTATCTGAAGAGGGGAGGGCCACAGTGGCCGTCAAATTCACCCACTCCCACACAGGCCCCACCCATCTCGCGTCCACCAGCGGAAACCTGATAAGGCCGTCCTGCCCAAGAGCCAGGCAATTCAACCGGAGTGTCCGACCAAGATCGGCCAACCCTGCACGCGTGCCCACCTCCCCTAAAGAAGCTCACAAGAGCAATACCATAGGAGACAGTTCGAACAGCTGCCTCCCGGGCCACGTTGCACACTCTTTGCACTCTCACGTGGCAAGCCGGACAGGACCCGACAAGCACAGCACCGCTGAAGTCCACCACCGACAGAATGAACCCCCGCAACAATCCTAGCCTGGCTCCTGCCTCCCCACCCCAACCCGTCCCGACCACTCGATAAAGCACGGCCATCCGGCGCAGAATCGCCTCCAGCAGCGCCTGAGCGTGCGCCGCCCAGGAAAGACTGGCCTGGAGGCGGATCCCCAAACCAGACTCTGTAACCACACGGAGATGCTGCCCATTCAAGGGAACCCGACCCCTACCGAATGACATTTCCTCCGACTTGGCCACTGAGGTCCTCAGCCCCCCCAGCCAACCACCGCATGGTCCAACTCTGTCTGTAACCTATTTACTAGTGCGTTTGTGGTTTTCTGGAATCTCCCAGATTAGGGGAAGACCTGGCTCTTGGAGCTGTTCAACCACTCGTGGGCGTCTGGTTGTGTGCCGGTGGATTGGCGGGAGGGGGTGGTGTCCCCGGTGGTGAAGCCAGGCAGAGATCCTACTCACCCAAAGGCCTACCGGCTAATCACCCTCCTGCCTTGCATCGTGAAGTTATTGAAGAGCATGACGGCGCGTCGGCTGATGAGGCTGGCTGAGAGCCGGGGCTGGATTTCTCCATGTCAGTTTCGATTCCGCCCGGGCCGGTCGGCACTGGAGACGGTCTTGGCTCTTGAGACGGCAGTTCGGGCAGCCTAGGAGGAGGGGCTCGTAGTGGCGGCTTTCTTTTTGGATATCGAGGGGGCATATGACGCGATGCTGATATTTTCTCTTTCCCTGCAGTTGTTTGCACTGGGCTAGAGGGGCCGCTGCTTTGGGTGGCTTGTTGCCTACTTGCGTCATCGCCAGATTCGGACTAGCTTCTTAAGCCCTATACTGTTCCTCCTATTCATGGAGAGCCTGGCGCAGCATCTCCGTTGGAAGGTGGGCCGGTTCTTCTACGTAGACGACCTTGGGCTTGTGGGTGGATCAAAATTCAAGAGCTCTTCCGAGCAGTGGACACAAGTGTCCGCCATCTTAGAATTGGCAGTCAACATATGCAACCAACATAACAATCAGTTTATCAATAATAACAATCAGTTTATAAACTGAATTGGATCTCTGAATAAAAAATAAATACATAAATAAATAAATAAATAAATATATATATATAAATAAATAAATAAACAAAAACTACAAGTATATATAGTGGAAATAAACTATTGACATTGTAAAGACAACATACAGTAATATCTTTCATGCAGTTTTCTTCGTGTCGTTCTGCGCTGGTTTTACCCTACTTTTTCAATTTTTTCGAGAGTGTTTCTTTTTTTTTTTGCTCCCCCAATTTGCACATGGTTGGTATTCACGCCTTTTTTTTTCGTTCACTTGGTTTAGTGTAGACCTACGTATCAGAAGTTAACTAAATGCCCTCCCCACAAGGAGAAAAATATGAACTGACCCGTCCATCCTTACATTGACCGATCTGGTGAAAGTTAGTTTATGGTTGAATTAAAAAGGAAAAAATTCTTACAATCTCTACTTTCCCTCACGGAACTCCAATGGAGGGTTGGGGAGGAACGTACCAACATTCGTAAGGCTATTAGGAAACAAAATTAAAACCCAAAACTCAACTTTTCGCCCCGACGCACCTTCCAAAAAAATCCTCTTAGGATTTGTTCCAACTGAAATTCATCTCCAATGAATATCAACATGTGATGGTTAGACATACTTTTGGGGATGTGATAAGGCGTTTTTGTCACATTTTACTCTGGCGAAATAGAAGGACTGACAGACCGAGGGAGGGCGAAGCCTGAGGATTTCTTTCAATCCGAGGATTCCATCCAAAAAAAAGTTTGACAAAACTACTCTAGCTGCAAGAGTATGGGTGTAGGATATTTACGACCATACTCAGTTTGGAGTCTTCGTCTTCGTCTTTCCATTGCGGTTTAGTTTATGGTCGCAATTTTAAATTAGTTGGAATGGTTTTACATGTGTCGTGTTCGGGCCATGATAACTCCTGCGTGTTTGGTTTCTGCATCCTCAACAATAGTCTGGCGCATGTAACGTGATAACTGCTTGATTATCGTGATAACGTGATAACTACTTAGTTCTCGTTAAAAACCTATCATGAATCGCTGTAAGTAAGGTCAAGATAAGAAACTTGTCGCCACATTTTTTCTAGTAATAGTGAGAAACTTTCTGGTAAAAGTTTAAGCAAAAGGCCAGCTTTTCTGCTCGAATACAAAGCTCATGTTGGAAGGGGGTTGAACCTAATCAAGTTTTTAATTTTGTGCGAGTTGGAGTGAACTACAGCATATGTTTTAGATCTCATTAATTTTCAAAACCAATGCATATCAACGACGTTGAGGTTGCCGCTGAGGTTGAGGTTACTTTTCGCTGCCGAAGATTATTCCCTTATTTTACGGAAATGATTTTGTTGAGTTTTTTTTGTCTTTGACGATTAATAGCAAACATCAGAAAAACTTAAATGCAATTGGGTTGCTACTCTAGCAAAACTAGCGGAGAAGCACCAAACCCAACAGTAACTTTCTAGCTGACTTTGTTTAATTTCTGTCCGCATTTTCTGAAGGGCTACAAAAACATATTATACTTTACAAGTAACAAAAGCTTGCTCAGTTTAATCATGCTTACAGCGATTACAGAATCAATTGTAACAAAAGGGAGAGCAATTTTACCAATTGATTATGCATAAACCTTGAAAAATAAGCTTTATTACTGATTCGCAGAAATAAATAAAAAAATATGAATAATTAAAATACGGCAACTTTAAACAAACATGACAATTAACTCATTATGCATCCTGACCCACGTCTCAACGGCTTTACGTAGTATTTGTTCGTCCACACTTTTGATATTAAATTTCAAGCTTGGAGCCTTATGTAAGAAAATATTTTAATATATTAAGCCGGATACACACTAGCAAACTAGCGAATGCAAGGAGCCCGTTAAAGAGGGGGAGGGAGGGAATGGAGCAATAACTCCATTACATTTAATTCAAACATAAGGAGCTGAAACCCAACGACTCAATAAATCCCCCCCACCTCGCTTGAAGCAAAACATAATAAAATCAGGACTCCATTATACATAACCTTTGTTACGGAGTTGGCTGTCAGAACTCATGGCCGATGGATTGTTTAAATATTTACAAGAACACGGGCATCTTTTTGTAATAAAACCTGGTTAACAATCCATGAACTTGATCAATAATCGGACCGTGTCGTCAAGTTGACTACGACCGAAGATTTGTACTTATATTTTATTTGTATTGGCTTTCGAGCTCTTGTACATTTATTATTTGTTTACTTTTAATTCGTACTTAATTTTAACCTTACGTGAAATAAGGTAAAATTCTTCGCTGCTTGGAGCTGCCAGGCGGCCTTGGTTTGAATTTGCTCTTCATTTCCTGTTGAGTCACGTTTCCGGTGTGGTTTCGCGCCTTTTTTAGATCCGGGTTGAGGTATCGAGTGTCCTTTGCGCCAGCCAATCAGGGCTTGAAGCGTTCCCTGGCGTCCGCGCCTAGGGCCTTTAAATAACGATTCTGAAACACCGATTCACGCTGGTGACCTCCCGTTTTGGGTTATTTTATTTTTATGGTGATTAAACGCTGTTTTCGTTCAGTCCAACTACACACAATTCTGCTGATTGTGTGTGCTTGTTTACAAAATTGGCTATTTTGGGAAAGTACTGATTAAATAGGAGGTGGATTATACGCATGTAATGCGTAACGATTGCTGTTATTTCCTGAATTGGCTTCTGTGCTAAGTTTTAGCACAAAATAGAAAATTTGTTTTTAAACGGTAACCAAATTTTCCACTGTAACATAACCCGTTGTATTCATTAAATGGTTTTTTTTTTTACAAACGTTGTTTCTATTATCCGAATGAATGTTAACTTTTGAATTATTTTGTATAGCATAACTTGCAAGAGTTGGACTTCGGTTCATTTTTGCACTTTTTCTGGTATGTGAGAGCAAACAATGCATAGAAAACATACGTTTAAACTTTATAGCTGAAGGAGCGCCACCAACACCAACTAGTAGGAGTAGGTACTATTCGCCATAAAAATACTAGATAAAAACAGGCAATATTTCGGGTCTAAATTCGTCACTTTTTCAAGCTCAGTTGGAAGTTTATGAAAATGGATGAATGCATGGATGTGAACAAAAAAACAAAGGGCAAGCAAAACCCCTGGTTAAGAAAACGAAAATGAAGTCATTGTTCGTCAAGTACATTAAGGCTGGATGCAAGCGAGGACTGACACATGTTCGCACGTTCACATCATGCATTCATCAATTTTCTAAAGTTTTATACTGTGCTTCAAAAAAGGGACGAATTTAATCCCGAAATATTGCCTATTTAGGTTGTCTTTTTTTACGAGTAGGACCCCTATTAGTTGACGTTAGTAGTGCTCCTTTGGCTGTAAATTTTGAAATGGTTTCTATAAATGTTTTTTTTTTTATAGTTCTGATGCTTCTATTATTAATTGTATTATAATATGTAGAAAAGAGCAGACGAAACAATGGTGCTTCCCTTTATGGCTTGCGTATGTTACAAGGAAGATAGCGTTGGGTTAATGATATGAATAATGCTAATTAGTCCCCTAAAAAACGATATTAGATAGCAGTAGTGACTTCGTTGGGTTTGTTTCAAACACAAGGTGCTTCGGGTGATGGTCGCAGCTGTGGTGATGGGAGGGGGTGGGGGGTAAACACGCTAGAGTAGTGATTTAGTTAGGTTTGTTTGAATGAAACACAAGGTACCCCTGGGTGAGTGTTATATTTAATGGTGTCCTGATTTTATTATGTTTTGCTTTAAACAAGGTGCTTTGGATGCAGGGGAGGGGGGTTTTTGATTTTGTTGAATTTCGGCACCTATATATGTTTGAATTAAATGTAATGGAGTTATTGCTCCATTCCCTCCCTCCCCCTCTTTAACGAGCTCCTTGCATTCCCTAGTTTGCTAGTGTGTATCCAGCTTAATATATTAAATGATTTTCTTACATAAGGCTCCAAGCTTGAATTTAGTATCGAAAGTCAGGACGAACAAAAACTGTATAAATCCTTATATACGGGGATCAAGAAGCATAATGAGTAAATTATAAGTTTGTTCAAAATAGACGGATTTTAATTTTTTATATTTTCTGATTTATTTCTGCGAATCAAGAATAAAGCTTATTTCTCAAGGTTTACGGATAATCAATTGGTAAAATTGGTCTCCCTTTTGTTACAATTGATTATATAATCGCCGAATTTCGTCTTTTTTACCAATCACGTTATACGTTCGAGGAATATCAGCATGATTAAACTGAGCGAACTTTTGAAATGCTCGTCATCCGTGTAATCGGCTGCGTAGTCACATTTTCGGCATTTGTATTTGCCAAGCCTATTTTTGAGGTCCGTCACTAAATGCGGACAGGATTTAAACTAAAGTAAAATACTTGTAGAGTTAATGTTGAACCTTGCCGCTGCTTTGCCAGCTTCGCAAGATCCGCAGCCAGGTTGTATTTAAGTTTTTCTGTTGTCTGCCATTTATCGTCAACGACAAACAAAAAAAAATATGTAAAATGGGGGAAAGTTTTTTGGCTGCGCAAAATAGTGAGGTCGAGATACGGCAAATTCAACGTCATTGTTGCTAATTGGTTTGGAAATTAATGAGATCTAAAACATTTGCTGTGACAATCGTAGTTTTGTTCCAACTCGGGCAAAATTGAAAACTTGAATAAGTTCAATCCCCTTCCAACAACAGCTTTGTACTCTGGAAAAAGCTGTTTTTTTTGCTCTGAACTTAAGGTGAACCACTCACTTTTGCCATAAAAAAAATGGTGACAAGTTCCTTGCCCGTGATATATCCTTCGTTGCTTCCTTTGAAATCAATAAATGGATAGATTTCAAAAGATGAAATGAAGATTTGTTAGTTAGCACATTGTCGGTCAAAGCCAGAGATCTCTGGTTCCATTCCCTGCTTCTGCATGAAAAGTTGATTGTGTTTTTTTCTGTTTCAAGCCTTTCCCAATACCAGCTTTGTATTCTATGCGGAATTATTTCTGGGCTTGGGAAAACTAGTACTTCGATTAAAAAATGAGCTTTTGCAATTATTTATTGCATTATGCTACTTTCACTGTATTTCTGCACACTGACGATTTGAATTATAACGCTTGCTGAACGCTCACTTTCTTGTTTTGTTTTTTGTGTGTAAAGCAGATACTTATCAAAGTGTTGAAGACGAAATCGATACGGTTAAATGGGCCATTTGACCATTTCTAGGCGCTGATAAAACGGTCCAAATAGGTTGCGTACGTCCTTAAATCAATTTAAACCATCTATCACTTTTTCGTTAGTCGCACGGTGCTATTGTTTTAGTTTCCACTGATGCCGTTACCCGCCGCTAGTGGGAATCATCTCGTCCGGTTGCCAGTCCCAAGTAAGCGATTACCACAGTTAGGTACGATGCACTTAATTTTGTTTGTTTACAATATTCGCATCGAAAACAAAACTTGGCCTTATCAAACGTGAGAGCGAGTCGGCTTCGTTAAGTCATGAGCACCAGAATAAAAGTACAAATCAATCTCTTACTTGGGTCTGGCAACCGGATGAGACGATTCCCACTAGCGCCGCATAACAAAAATGAATAGCGCAGTTTTGTGTATTTTATATAGCTTTCTGTTCTATTTTTCAACTACTTTTCATGTTTCTCAACAGTTTGGTGCCGATCTTACAACAAGAACAACGAATTAGCTTCCTACGGAAAAAGTGTTCCCTACTCTATTCCTTATGCTGATCTCACACATAAGAAGTATTGCAGGATCGGGCCGTACAAGGCAGGGCGAACCGTTTTCACACGTATTAATTTACTGGTGTCAGCCAGAGTGGCCACAAAATGAGGTGCCCATCCAGCCCTGAAAAGAGGGAACGGCCATCCCGGGCCAACCACGAACACCCTCGTTGATTTATTGCATTAGAAATGAAAAGCGAGCTAACCCAGAACCCTTGTACTGGTTTTACACGCAGGGCTGGGCCAGAACCGTTTTCCACGACCCGACTTTATCATCGGATTTGAAATAACAATCCTCTAGGAAGGTTACACATGGTGTAGAACAACACTAAACTTTTTATTTCGGTTTCCTGACTGGGACCTTCTCAGAGAAATCTACAACATAAAAACTTTTACAAACTGTTATAACACTCAATAATTCCATCTCACATGTTCCGATCGATCCCATCAATACCAGTATCCCCAAAACGTAATCCCCTTCACTTGTAATACCTACTAACTTTCTTTTGTACAATTTTTTTAAATAACAAGTAAAAAGTATAATTACCTCAAGACCCAACCCATATCACAGGTGCAGACCACCTCACTCAAAGTCATGAGTGCAATTTTTTTTTGTTTGGTGTTGTGCTACACTACGTGTAACCTTCCCGGAGGATCGTAATTTCAAATCCGGGTACATGGTTACAAGTGTTGCAAGTTTATCATCGGAGTCGGGCCGAGCCAATGGCTTGATTTCAGACGTAATAAATGCTAACTGCGCTGACCAGGGCCGACCAGCCTGTTTCGGAGGACTATCTTCCCAGTTAGCAGAACTTTTCCACGCAAGCAGCGAGTATACTTACGTCTTGGCCCCCGCGGTTCTCCATTCACTTCAGACGCAAAAAATCAACAAGGCTTGCCGGAGATGGTCCGGGATGGCTGCTTTTCAGGCCGAAGTTGGCACTGCATTTTGTGACCTAACCCGGCCTTGCTCGGCTCGTACCGGTAAATTATTACGTGTGAAATGGATTGTGAAATCAGTAATGATGCAAATTTTACCGAACGATTCTGACAGCTGCTTCCTGGGTGTTCTCCGAAATGCCAGAGTGTCCTCAGCTATCATTCATTACGCCTGAAAAACAGCCATTGGCTCGGGCCCTGCTCCGATGCCCTGCAATAATTATTGTGTATGATATCAGTATTAGATCTTGGAAGAATGCTCGCCTGGTGTCAAGTTTAGGGAGAAGTGCCTACGTATGGCCAATCATTGCTAAGGTAGATGGTCGTGGCCTGTGCAATGCTACTAGCTGTGACGAAAACAATGGTCCGCTTAGAGATGGCGTTATTGGCACTGACGTCACCAACCTCAGTGTCGATCAGCCTCGATGCCGCGAGCTAGTGAAAAAACTGCATGTTCACCAGTGATCAACAGTTGTCCTGTCCTAGTAATTTCTTTTTGGCAAGTGAAGCTGAGGGATAGTTACAAGCCCTTAAAGTGATATCAAATTTTCTCCATAGTTATAGTTGTAAAATTGACATTTTAGATTCAGTAGGAGCCCATCTACCTTTTGCTCCCTTTGCATTTCAACCCCTTCCTGCCTCCTCCTGCACGCCCGTGTCAAATTGGGCACTAGGCCAACGGTTTATTGCTTTTTTTCCAACCTTGTTTAGTCAGGTCTCCCATCAGCCTCAAGGTTGTCGCCGTGGGGTTGCACCTTTTCCGTTTTGTCTACTTTTTTGGTCGTTTTCAGTTGGCTGTTGTGTTTCGTATGTGTTTGTTGTTGCCACAAAACACGTTTTGTGTAATTGAGGTGGTGAATACGCTGTTCGATACAGCTTTGAAAAGATGCATGATGCTGGAGAAATGACAACTGACTGCGACAGAAGGTCTGCACCCGATCTTACAGTGTGGTTGCACACACAGACGAAATAAGGAATTGATTAATCAGGAAGGGGAAAATTACCGCAGGGAAGGAGGCGATACAAATTACATGAAAAATAAATAGGGGAATAACCGTTAGGGGAATAAGGCAGAACGTCAGATGGATTGGATATGGATAACAGTAAACTGGTTAAGTCCCTTTGTGGACGGTGATGTCATTAAAACTGATCTGTAAGAATGAGAGAAGTTCTATGTGTTGAAAAGGCCAGGTATGGAACAAAGATGAAACGGTGTTTGTTAAAAGAGAGCATTGCCAGGAGAATCATCGTACCAGCCAACACCCGCAACCTAAGGGCTGCAAGTGGTGGCAAGAATTGAAGAGGCAACCAGGTGAACTGGTGAAGCCCTGACCGTGAGCAGTGGCTGATGCAGAGGGACGGCGTTCACCTTGGAGTGGCACAGGGGATGGCAGAAAAGTATGGGATACACTGGGATCTTAGCATTGAGAAGTTTCGATCGTACTATATTGAGGACTCCGATTCAGACTGGGAGTGTACTATTATTATGGAGTCTGCTGATACAGTGAAAGAAGATGACGCTGGCCCCGCCGCATGAAGGGAAGCCGTGTAAGGTAACTGAGGATGATGATCGTGAGATTGTACTTAACTTGAGAGATGTCGCAGGTCCCACTAATACAGCCAAGAGTTTTCAGAATGGAGAGGAGGTTTTTGCTTTTACAGTGCCTCCCGTGTTTTCATGCGCCTCAGTTTTCCCAAAAAGCATAGACGTGGCCTTTACAGCAACTGGTGGGAACATGCATGGAATGAGAGGGCCAACCGTTGCTAAACGACAGTGGCCGATGGAAGGTTTGGATGTTCCCAAAAAGAATTAAAATTTAAATTGCGAAGTATTGATGCGGACAATAGCAAGAATTCTCAGGGCATTTTCGTGCCGCTGGTTAAAGTTAGTGAAAACTCTATTGCTATCGAACTGGTGCAGCAATGTTTAAGCTTACAGATATAATTAGGCACGAGACACGGAGGGAGGTCAAGAGCAAGAGCTCTTTCTTAACTGTGGTAAAGCGCAGGTCCAGGAGTTGTCACGGAACTCACTCCATGCTTCACACAGCTGCTCATGTTGGAACAATGAATGGAAATGGAATTGGCTGGCGTAAAGGGTCAGCTATCAGCGATTAGGGAGGTATTAGCAGGGAGACTCTGCCACGTCTTGTGAATTCTGATAGGGAGTACCGCCCATTTATGATCAGGCTATTAACATAGGGGATCCTGTACCAGATAAATTATCTTTTGACCTGATGATCAAAAGAATACACCGAAGCGGTAGCTGGACAAAGGTAGGGCTTCTCTGTTCGCTATGTGCTCCAAAGGGAGGGAATTGCAAGGATACTGACGGAACCAAGTCCCGGCATATTACTATGAGAAATATGAAAGATAATTCACGAGAATCAGTTGAGAATAAGGAAGAGTTGTCGAAACCTCGCAAGTGAAAACTGGATTGCGGGGATTCCCCCACCGCTATTTAAAGCAGTCAGTGCCATGGTGGATTTTGTCATTGTGGATTTTGTGCGCGTTTGGGCTAGTACCATCTCCTTGTAAGTCGATCTTTTCATTGTGAAGATTATAGGCATGTGGTATCAGTTTACAAAAACCAACTTATCTGTGCGTGTTGTGGAGCGAATCATATCCCCGGGACTGAAGGGAAGAGCTATTGGCTTGCCCAAATTGCTGGCTTCAAAGACATAAACCATCCTGCGACCGATCCAGGGAGCGTTGTGTTTATTCAGAAGGTGAAGTGGTGAAACAACAGAACTAATTATCATGTTTAGACATTTTTTATTTCAGTATAACTGCGGTAGAGGAATACAAGCAACTGCGTTGTCCCAAGAGTTCTCTAAGGAGTGTGCATCTGTTCTTTTACAGGAGCCATACCTGCTTAATACTGGAATTCTGCGATTCCTGCTTAATTCTGGGATTAATGACGGCTGCAATCAGACCGTAGAGTAAGCGCTTTAGGGTTATGATTTATTATTAAACAGGCATTAAGTGTACAATGAACACAACAATAAGTGCAAATAAAGAAACCTAAATGCAAAATATGGCAATAAATTTATAAGAAAGAACATTCCTTCGTGAATCAAACACTAACACAAAGCAAACTACACCCTAATGTAAGGTTTATTATTTTCTTCACGTTTGTGTTCTTGGCTTTTATTGAAAGTAAACGCTACGTTCATTTATTTAGAATTACCTGCACGTACTCTTTAAACTGTCTGTCTCTTCAGATTAAGCACGGCATTTTAGTAACGGATGGATTACTACACATTTCAAGTTGATAAAGAACATAATACGCATTGAGCCGCGAAGATTTCCAACAACTTAAAGTGTAAAAGTGAAAATAGTATTTTAAGGTATAATTTGTGTATATTTAATTGTATGTTAAGAATATGTATGTAAGTGAGTATGCGTGTATGTATGGACGTATGGATGTGTGGATGGAGAGTTGGTTGTATGTATGTATGGCTTGACGCACAAGTTCTTTTAGGACTTCGGGTTA
>JAQIUY010000045.1:0-12122 GCA_034697085.1 Lithobius crassipesoides
TTCTCTGACTAAATCAGCCCGTTCCCGCGGAGGATGGTGCAACAGTTTTATCCGATCCGTCTTCCACCCGTACTCGAGTTTAAGGAAATATGGACCGAACATATACGCAACAATTTCCGAGAAGTGCGCGGTGTCAGATCCCGTCCTTACAGCGCCGCAGTGTGCGATGACTTTCATTGAGTGGGGAGAGTTCAGCAAGTTGAGTTCTCAAATAGAAGAATACATCGATTATTGCTGCCGATCTGTCGAAAGAATTTTGTGAAATTTGTATGAATAAATATTAATTATTATAATTATTACGTCCGTAATATTATTCAAGTCAGACACCTCAGCTAAGCAGCAAACCTTATTCAAACCCCAGCCAACCAACTAGTACCGCGCCCGTAATAACATTCAAACACCACAACCCCGTAGTCAGTCCAAAGATCCCGCAGTCACCAAAAATCTGCCCCCCCCCCAAAAAAAAAAAACTCCCAATTTTAATGCACTCGATTAACCAACAAAATTAGCGACCCAACAATCACGCCCGTTTCCCATTATATTGGGTACCTAACACTTTTTTGAGTAACGAAAAATCGTTCCAACAAATTAAAGCACCCAAATCAACCCAACAATGGCATCAACGCAAAAGCGTGTCCCTTAGGACGCGCCGGGGAGAGAACGTAGCTGGCTATTGTCGGGATACCTTTCTTGCAACAATTAATTAACGCCCGCTGTAATAGTTTATGAACGTGCTACAGTTATTACGTCATCATCGTGATAACCGATGCGCGCTCTCCACCACCGAGTGGAACGTACTTTCGCTCCGCAACTAACGTGCAAAATAAAACGCGCCCATCTAACCGCTAAAGCATACATCCCCCAACCCCACTATATTCCGTGATTTTTATTTGCCCGTTAGGTGTGGTTCGGGGGTGTGACTTGTCAACTAACCGTTGCAAAACGCGTGCAACCAAGGGGGTGAAACCACACAGGACACGCTAGAGCGCTAACGGGCCGACGACGGACAGAGCATGTGTACCGGCAACAATGTTTAACAATGAATTCGCGCCACTTTGAGGCCCACACGGAAGTGGTATACAGCCCATAAACACTAGCTGGTGGCCTCTTATGTCGAACACCGTGTTTGAAAAAAAAAATGTTGAGGAACGCTACAGCGCTAACGGACGACGACGGACAGAGCATTGCCATAAAGGGATTTCACCCAATACTTGGTTTCACCCCACTTAATAACACAGAAATATAAACTTCTCAATTTATAGTTTTATTAACTTGTTTCATTTAAAAACTCCCTCTAATTTTATTTTTCCATACCTGTACATGAGATCACAGCCGCGCAGTTTGAAGTACGATTAATCATCGTTTAGAGGGCAAGACCCTCGCTGCCTTATATAACCTAGCATATGAACGGATTATGATGACGTAAGAGCAGAGTGCTGTTCGAATTTACTTCCTCTCAAATCAGAATTGCAAGTCGCCTGATTGACGTAACAACTGTGTCGCGTTCTTTCACGGTTGACAAATTACTCATGTGACGTAACAACTGTGTCGCGTATAGAGTCTTTCACTGTTGACAAATTACTCATGTGACGTAACAAACGTAACTTGTCACGAAAGTTTCCAATATAAATAGGCCCAAGTTTCGGTGAGCTCTCACAAATCAGGAAAGCTAACTTCTTCCGCATTAAATAAGCACCACAGGCAAGCCAGGCCCTTCACATCAACTCGGTAAGTTTTTTTAAATAAAAATTGGTTTTAAACACAATTATTTAGGATAGATTACTGGAAAAAAATCTCATATTTAGTTGTTGTACCTGATTCTCCCGCTATCATTTCTTTTTGAGGGATTGTTCTAACGGAAAAAAAAAAGTGCAAAATCCACCCCTATAGATTTCCATTTTTTTTTCTCCTCTTACAGATTCGTTTCAATTATGGTCTATCGCAAAATTTTAAGTCCATCGAATTCTGGCCGCACACGCTATCAGTTATTAAAAAAAATTGGCCATAAAAAAATGATTTTGTACATAACCGATTGCCTTCCGAAACACTTCAAAAATTATTGCTTTTTAAGCAGTGAAGAGTGGAGGAAGCTTAGCGATAATTTGTTTCAATTCGAAATTGATCAACAAATAGAAAAATGTGTTAAAATTCCCAAACACAAGTATGTATCTCCCAAGGAATTTAATATTTTAGGTAAAAAATATGTAAGGGTAAAAAGAATTAAGGGGAAAGTATTTATTTCATTATTGGACGAAAATTCATCGATTGATTTAAATTTAGTAGAATGGCAAAATTTGCTAGACAATGAAACTGATATGCCAATGTTGAAATTTTATATGGGAGACCTGGCATATTTTGCGAGAGAACATTTGGAAGAGCTAGCGGAAACATGTTAACATCTGGTAAGTAAAAAAAAAGGGGTGTTTTTTTGACCAGGGTCGTCTACGGGGGGGTCTGGTGGCGTGGTTGTGTCAATGACGAAATAGGGGGGGGGGCACTTTTGATAGACTTGTGAGAAATTTAATATAAGAAGAAGTTATAAATTTTGTGTAACATAAACAAACCAACTATACTTGATCAATTCAACTGTAGCGTATATTGACATACACTACATACGCTATCCTAGTAGAAATGTCGTAATAAGTAACATGGTTTCTTATATACCATTCAATACAATTCATTTTTTTTTTACATAGAGAGTAAAATTCGTGAGTGGGTTAACAAAAAATTCGTGAGTGGGTTTGAGGGGGTCACGACATTGCGTTTGCTATTAGGTTTAAAAAATACAATATGTGTAATCAGACAGTTGCTAAATCATAATTCGTTTATTTTTATTACAGTTTAGATTGAAAAAAAATGGAAGCATCCTGTTCATATAGTACCATAAGTTCAGCCAGCGCCGCCACCAAGAGGTAGAGTTCTTCATTACTTTCCTTTTACAGGCTCCCTTATTCAGCACAGACTTTAACTGGCCTAAACGTGTATAAAAACCGCGCCGCCGCTTTCAAGTAAACCTACCCAGTAAACCCCGATTTTAGAGTAAACCGGGGGCCCGCTTTACTTGGGTTTACCTGTGAAGGTTTACTTGAAGGCGTGTGCGCGGATGTTACATTTTCCGCGGCCCCTGAGCGCGTTTCTAACACGTTTTTTTTTTTGTCCGCAGGTGGAAATCGTTGGTCGGGCGAGTGGTTGTTTTCAGTGTGGATGAAGGGGTTTATTCGTGGGCATTGACGCCTGCTTACGAGTCCATCCACAGGCGCCTCTACGACACGTACCCGCATAGCGACGTGACCGTGTTTCAAGTGGACGATTCCGTTTGGAGCGATCTCGTCGAGATGCGGGGTGACATCACGAGGCGGGCCTTCTGGCTGGGTTGGTTGGCCGGCCACCAATTTGGTGCTTTCAACTTGTTGTGTGTCCCGAACCTTCGGCGTGCAGTGTACCTGGCCAGGGTTGACGGCGTTGATCATAAGCGCCACGTCCCCTGCCCCTTTGGGGGCGGGGAGTCGAGGTGTGACTCGGTTACCGTTGGAAAACAATTTGATCACGTCTGTGAGCACATGACCAGGTGCGACGCATCCGTCTTTATCTGTTTGGACTGCGTCCTTGCGGGCAGAGACGGATGGCTCACCGAATTTTTGCGCAAACAGAGACGATTAAACCCGATTCATTCGCACGGTAGAATACACCGCGAGCTTGACCGCGAGGCCCCCGTCCGGATGCCGACACTCCAACACGTGCCCGAGGGATGGTCAGAGTTGGTCGTGGAGGGCAGCCGGTACTTCTTTTGCGAGGAGGATCGGCTGCGCTCCACGGAGGGGCCGTGTTGCGAGTGGATGGGGCCCATTCTCTCTGGTCGGCGGCAGCTTGGACGCTGCGATGTCTTCGTGGGTGCGGCTGTGCTGAATGCTTTGGACCACCAGCAGCAGCAGCCGCAGCAGCAACGGCGGGGGAAGGACATGGCAAACCACCCGCATCATCCCCCGTCCGACGAAGACACCAGCGGCAGCAGCAGTGACGACGGCGGTGAGAGCGATGACGAATTAGACGAATTGGACGCCATGTTGGTAGAGCCGATGGAGGGCGAGGACCTGCTGAAGCGGCAGATCGAGATACTGGCAAGTCCGGATATCGCCACGGCCGACCTTTTCTCCGGGGAAGAGTTGGCGGCGGCGATGTTCGCGCCTTGCCAACAGCCGGACTTTCCACCACCGATAGACGTCGACTGTGGGGGATCCCAACCAACATGCTCGGTTCCCACCACTCCCGCAACAGTTGACGTCGCAACATCACCGACTATTATAAAGGTAGACTTTGGGGAGTTTATTCAGCTCCTCAGCGACGAGGCGCTGGGCCGCACGCTACGGCCATATCTTTATAAACTCCCCGAAGTCTGCCATCCATCTTGATTTTGGCCGTCGCTCGTCCTCCACGCATCGCTCTTCCTCCTCCTACGCTATTTGTCATCGCTCGTCCTCTACACTCATCGCTCGACAGTTGTAAATATTTTTTATCGTTCGTCCATGCAATGGACATTTGTAAATTCACGAATACGCTGATTTTCACCACTCGTACATACAATTGTAAATACATGAATTAAAGAAACTATTATTTTTACAAGTCTTTTGTGTTATGATGATTTCGATGGGTAAATTCTACGTAAATTCTACATTAATTATTTTTAGAAAAGAACTAAAAGGTATAACTATCATGTTATATTAATACATTGCAAGTCGTAATGGTATAATTTAAACCGAATAATTTTAAAGGTAATTTTGAAGGTATTTAATACAGAAGATAAGTCTTTTTTTTTTGCCAATATTATTTGACGATTTGCAAGTCGTATAATTTAAACCGAATAATTTTTAATGATGAAAGTTAACGTAAAAACTACCTTCAAAAACTACATAACTAAAGTAGAAAAAGACTACAGCTGGACAATTTTACGTTTTAAAAATTGGATAAAAATATCCAAACTCTAATATAAAAACTACCAAAAAAAACATGCTAGACGTTTCGTTAACGTAAAAACTACCTTTGAAAACTACATAACTAAAGTAGAAAAGACTATGTAACTGGTCATTTTTACATTAAAATTAGGTAAAATACTCACATTGTTATCAGCCAAAAAAAAAGAGAAAGTTTAAGACTTTGAAAAATAAAAATACATGAATTTAGGTAAAATTTACATGCGGATGCGCGTGTTAAACTTTCAAGTTACACTTTTTTGAAAAACCCCATGTTATTCCTATGGGAGTTTTCAGGAATGGGGTGAATGGTAACGTTTGAATTAGTTTGTGTAGCATAACTTGCAAGGGTTACTTGCAGTCCATTTTTGGACTAATACCTGTTGCTTTGAACAAACAAGCATTGCATTGTTACAACAACGGCATTGCTCGCATTATCTGAGAGTTTCTTGAATGTAAGGTTTACCTGAGTTCTAGGTAGGTATTACACTGATCGCCTAACCAGTTAGCTTACAGGAGGGGTTGGGTAACGAAAAAATTTATTTTGCCAGAGACTCAGCGCCAGTTCGTAGAAATTACATCATGTTGGTCTTGGTAGAAATTACTAAGCCTGTTGAATAAGCTATATTAATAACCGCGGGACATGAGAGTAGTAATTACGTACATTATTGGTAGAGATTACATCATGTTGGACTAAGCCTGTTGAATAAGCTTTATTAATAACCGCGGGACATGAGAGTAGTAATTACGTACATTATTGGTAGAAATTACAGCGTATTAGTCTTGGTAGAAATTACAAAGCATGTTGGTCTGACGTCGAACCAATAATTACGAGAGGGTAGAAATTATGTGGTACATTAAATTTATTCTTGGTAGAAATTACTAAGCCCGTTGGTATCAATAACATTAGTCTTTACAGAAAATTGAGGGGTGACTCTCAAATCGGACACGTGGCGATCGCCGAGGTCACTTGGTGCACCCGCGCTGCGATGGTCGCGCCACCGCTAGCTTCTACTGGTCTCAAATCACAGTTAGTGATGGCGTGATTTTTGGGGTGACCCTCAAATCGGAAACGTGGCAATCGTCGAGGTTACTTGGTGCACTACCGGCCGCTCACGTGCTGCGATGGTCGCGCCACCGCGTCAGTAGACCTTGCCCCCCCTTACTAGCTTAAGATGCTGAGAGCGGAAAATACACGTGTAGTTTCTCATTCGCAACCAACCAAAATGGACTACTGGTAAGCTGCCCGTTTGTTTTTAAGCTTGGCAAAGCCTTTGAGTACAATATGCCCACAAATTATCTTCTTTCCACGGAATAGGTTAGATGATATACCAACCGATGAGGAAATTGAGGAGTTGTTGGAAAGAAATATCCCCAATATTGGTCATATGTAAGTGTGTTTTTATGTCGCGTGTAATGAAAAGCCTTTACGCACGATATGCCCACAAATTATTTTCTTTTCACGCAATAGGTTGTATGATTTTCCCAACGTGACAGAAATCGAGGGAATGTTGGTTGGGAATGTCCCCAATTTTCACATGCAAGTGTTTTTTTTTTATGTTGCGAGTATAGAAAAATTGTTAGAAGCAGCTAGTAAATTTATGTTTGTTGTTAAATATAGGGAATCTGATGGCAGCGAAACCATGTAAGTATTATAGTATTATTACAATTCCTGCTTGGATTAGGCTTTGCGCTTAACTCAATGCGAGTTTTATGGCTTGGTACTGTTGCTATTGCGGGCTTTCTGCGCAGCTTGCCCGCTCGTTCTATTGCAACCCGTCATGCATTGAATCTGTTTAGCCTGACTTTGCTCGGGCTGGCTGCGTGCTGGCTTGGATTGGGGCGATTATATATACAGTTTTGAACTCGTAGCTTTTTTTGTATAGGACGGCCGATGAAGGAAGCATAGTTGATGATGAGACGTGTCAGACCTGTCGGTTGTAAGTATTTAAATTGGATAAGTAATAATGCGTTCATCACCTATTACAGATACTACAGGAATGTATTTTGTTTTTAGGTTGGCAGAATATCCGAAGTAAGTTTCTTGTACATGGGTTTATTCTTAATACATTTAGGGGGAGGGAATGGGGTTTTGATCGACAATCTCTTTATAGAACAGTGATTGTGTGTCCCAGGAGGGTAACCGATGTGGAGGAAGAAGTCATTGAACTGAGGTAAAGCATAAATTATTTGGCTAAAATATAGACGTGGTGCCTAATGAATATAATTTTGTCTCAAGCAGTTCTGACTCGGAATTCGAGGGTGATTCATGTACGCCGCAGTACGAACCAGTATCGCCGTATAGCGGCAGCAGTAGTAGTGACAGGTATGTTTTTTTTTTAGTTATTTTTTTGACCCCTTATACTAGAAGTAGTTATCAGGTCTCGAAAAATTTGTTGGTAGGTGGGTTTCGCTCATCATGTAATTGCAACTGACTGCCGGCGGTCCACGGTTCATCAAATTGATATTGCTGATGGGGTTGGGTCTGTATATCAATTTAAAGGGAATTGTGGACACGCAGCATAGGCAGACACTTTCGTCTTAAGTATCTATAGTCCCGATAGGTCTTGCAGTGACAAGTGACGCGGTGCCTGGATTGGCCGTTACTACTCATCGTCCGCTGTTTTAACGTCACAGCTGCCCGTGGACCGGGCCTTACAAAACAGGTGGCACGACCACGTCACATTGGATGTTGCTTTGGGCATGCACCGGCTGACGCAGCTGGCGGCGCTGCTGTAATTTATTTATTTTTTGGTTGTTGTTAGCGTTATTTTTTTTCCATTTATTTGGTCAAATATTCATACCTTTAATTTTCTGTTGTAGCTTGCCCACGATAAAGTGGTTGACGTACACACGATAAACGATAAAGTGGTTGACGCATACGAAGCGGCCAGACTTGTAAACGTTGCCGGCGACCGTTAGTTCCAAGGGTACGAATGCACCGCCCACGATGGACACCAATGAAGTGGCCGGAGTTTATGCAGAGTGTGGATTTGTTATAATTGTAAATTATGCAAAAGTTATTTATTAAAAAAAAAAGTACGACATAATTTGGTGTATTCTTAATTTAATGCGTTGATGTGAAAATTGCGCGCCTGCCAGAAAGATAGTTCTTAAAAATAATATTCGCGAGCGCATGCGTAATCTGCCCGTGGTTGCGTGTATTCCCCATTTGAGGGACAAACCTTGGGGTTAGTGTATGCTTGGTATAAACGAGAGCGTTTGAAAAGGCAGTCGGCAAAGTGTGTTTTGACTGCAAAGGGAGCGCTGGGGACACAAATCCGGACACAAAAAGGTAAGAAAAAAATCGACCTCAAACGGTAGTCATTCCAGGCCCCACAACGACAAAAAATTCCGGGTACAAAAGACACATTTTTAGCGGACCATTTGCACAAATGAAAACCTAAAATGGAAGACCTCTTATAAACGGTTGGAGCAACTTTCGACGAAGTTGGGAAACAAAACTCAAAAATGGAAATCTGGAGGTCGATTTTATGCTCTTTTTAAGATTTACGTTTTGCACAATCAAGACCAAAAATCGTGGTCAAACGACATCTTTTGGACACCTTTTTCGCACTTTTGAGAAAGTGTCATCATTCTTGGGAGGTTTACTTGAAGGGGATGTGGTTTTTCTGCGAAGGGAGTGCTGGGGACACAAATCCGGACACAATAAGGTAAGAAAAAAAATCGACCTCAAACGGTAGTCATTCCTGGGGCCACAACGACTTCCGAAACATTTCAAAAAGTATTGCTTTTTAAGCAGTGAAGAGTGGAGGAAGCTTTGCGATAATTGGTTTCAATTCGAAATTGATCAACAAATAGAGAAATGTGTTAAAATTCCCAAACATAAGTATGTATCTCCCAAGGAATTTCACATTTTAGGTAAAAAATATGTAAGGGTAAAAAGAATTAAGGGGAAAGTATTTATTTCATTATTGGACGAAAATTCATCGATTGATTTAAATTTAGTAGAATGGCAAAATTTGCTAGAAAATGATACTGATATGCCAATGTTGAAATTTTATATGGGAGACCTGGCATATTTTGCGAGAGACCATTTGGAAGAGATAGCAGAAATATGTTAACATCTGGTAAGTAAAAAAGGGCGAACCAACCATAGGTGGTAAAATTATATAATGTTATCATTCCTGGGGGCATGGGTATGGCAGAAATGTCGTAATAATTAACATGGTTTAATCAGGTAGTTACTAAATCATGATTCCTTTTTTTTATATTACAGTCTCGATTGAAAAAAAAAGGGAAGCAACTTCTGCTAATGCTACAAGCTCAGCCGTCGCCGCCACTAAGAGGTAAAGTTCTTCCTTACTTTATTAAAAAAAAAAAAAAATACCAATGTTTTGACACAGGCTCCCTCATTGTAACGCCCGTGTTGGCCTAAAAGTGTAGAAAACCACGCCGCCGCTTTCAAGTAAACCTACCCAGTAAACCCCGATTTTAGAGTAAACTGGGCCCCCGGTTTACTTGGGTTTATCTGTGAAGGTTTACTTGAAGGTGTGTGAGCGATGTGTCCGTTTCCGTGGCCCCTGAACGCATTTCTAACACTTTTTTGTTTGTCTCTTCCAACAGGTGTGAATCGTTCGTGGGCAGGATTGTGGTGTATAGTGTTGACAAAGGGATTTATTCGTGGGTGTATACGCCGGCCTACGAATCTATCCTCAGTCGCCGCCGCGAAACGTTCCCCCCATAGCGACGACGTCACCATCTTTGAAGTGGACGATTTTGTGTAGAAAGATCTCGTCGAGATGCGGGGCGACGTCACAAGGCGGGCCTTCTGGTTAGATTGGTTGGCCAGCCACCAATTTGGTCCCGTTAACCTGCTGTGCGTCCCAAACCTTCGATGAGTGGCGTATTTGTCCATCGTGGACGGGGTAGCTGCGCCGGGCCGCATCCCTTGCCCCCTTGGGGCGGGGCGATCGGGTGTGACGATGTGCGCATCGGAAAGCTACTCAGCCACGGTTGCGATCATATGCACGAGTGCGTGGAGCCGTCTTTGCGTGTATGGACTGCGTCCTTGCAGGCAGAGACGGCTGTACCGCCGAGTTTGATCGACGCACGCAGAGGCGAGTAAATCCCGTTCACACGCACGGTAATATACACCGCAAGCTTGCCTCCGAGGACCCCGTTCAGATGCCGATACTCTACCACGTGCCCGAGGGTTGGTCAGAGTTGGTGGTGCGGGATATCCGGTACTTCTTTTGCGAGGAGGATCGGCTGCGCCGCACGGAGGGGCCGTGGTGCGAGTGGATGGGGCCCATTCTCTCTGGTCGGCGACAGCTTGGATGCTGCGATGTCTTCATGCGTGCGGCTGTGCTCAGTGCTCTTGACCACCAGCAGCAGCAGCCGCAGCAACGGCGGGGGAAGGACATGGCGAACCACCCACGTCGTCCCCCGTCCGACGAAGACACCAGCAGCAGTAGTGCCAGCAGCGATGATGGCGACGGCGGTGACAGCGATGGCGATGGCGAATTCGACATGGAAGCGACATTGGTAGAGCCAATGGAGGGTGAGGACTTGCTAAAGCAGCAGATTGAGATGCTGGCAAGCCCGGATATCGTCGCGGCCGACCTTTTCTCCGGGGAAGAGTTGGTGGCTGCGATGTTCGTGCCTTACCAACAACAGCTGGACTTTCCACCACCAATAGACGTCGACTGCGAGGGATTGCTCAACCAACCAACATCTTTGGTTCCCGACGCCACTCCCGCGACAGTTTTCGTCGCAACATCGCCGGCTGTTGGAGAGGTAGACTTTTGGGAGTGTATTCAGCGGCTCAACGAATAAAAAGCCATGGCTTTTTTAACTCCCCGAAGTCTGCCATCCATCTTGATTTTGGCTCATTCAGCGCTCGTCCTCCACGCCGTAGCTGTCCCTGGCCTCCACGGATCTCATCGTGTTTGAAAAAACCAACAAGTTGAAAATAAGATACGGCATTAAAGTAGTGATATCAAGCACAACACCTATGCCAAGTTAACATGACTTCAAATTAGACACAACGAAAAAAACGCCACACCTTCCCCAAAGAAAACAAAAACTTGGCGCATGAAATATACCGATTGGCAAGACAGGTCGATTGGCATACCGTTTGACGTCATGTCGTAAAAAAAAAAATACGTCATTACAGAAAACATACTTCTTGAACGTACTACGAATTTCGGCGAAAACTGGATGAGACATCAACATCTACAAAATCTTCACTGATCATCAACCAAATTGCAAAGTTCCGTGTAGTAGCATGTCCTCTATGTAGTCGTTATACTGAACTTGCAAGCAGATGATGATTATTCTAAGACGAAGTATTCACGATGGGATAAAACGACAGAAGGTATTTTAGGATGTGAATTTTCTCATGAATTAAGAGAAAAAAAGTGGATAATATACAACAAGAAATACTATTTTAAAACATTTATTTAACAAAAATTTGCTGATCACATGATTTTACACTTTTAGTTGTTCCACCACAAAATTTAGGTTGACGTGATCACCAGAAATTCACATAGGAGAGAGACTGCAAAATAAGTAGGATGGTGCACAGCGCCGCTGCCCACTTACTGAAGGTAATTCCATCTGCCCCATTACACAAGTCTTCGCTGCACACGATCAAACAACCATCGTCAATAACCCCCACGCCACAAGTCGGCTCCGTGTCGAAGACATTGCAGCCTCTTGAAGTGGTTTTAGCTGTCGAAAACAAAATTAAATTGGTAAAATAGACTTTAGTTGGCGGTATTTCCGATCCGGGTATATAGTTAACTGGCTTTTTTCAAAGGTTTTTAACGCCTTTGGAAAACAAACTAGTTTTTTTTCTAGTTTATGGCACTTTTCTAATTACGATATATATATATATTGTTAGGAAAAATATTGTAAGATATAAAAAAAAAAAAATCCCAACACTTCTACCAATAAATTAAAAATATTATTGACTTGACTTCGCCCAATTCAGTTGACAAACAGAAACTGAAGGTTTTGGGGAAAAGTGCCAGGCAGGGGCGTAGTTGGTCACAGTTGGGGGAGGGAGCGCAAAAATTGCCAACTCTTTAACGGAATATTACCAACATTTTTTTCAGTGAAATATTTACCCATTTTCAAGGGGAGGCCGAACTCAGGAAGTTCTTGGGGGGAGGGGAAGTTGTAGACATC
>JAQIUY010000046.1:0-12030 GCA_034697085.1 Lithobius crassipesoides
GGTCCGCCACCTGTGTGCCCACCCAATACCACACGATTCCCTGTATACCCCTCTAATTCGACCCCATCTTCTTCCCTCACCCCCACCCCCGCTATACAGTCTTCCTTCCCTCGATGGAAGAGATGAGAATAGATGGCAGAGCGAGTCACTCGCGCCAAGCTAACGGGTTTCAGGATTCAGTCCTGCGGTGGCGCTGCGATCAAAACATGGCGGCCAAGTATTTCTAAGGTTGGAACAGGGTGGGGTTTCGCTTACTAATCGACATCGTACCACGTTAAATACCACAACACAGATGCCATGCATTGTGATACCAAGAAACTTCACTGGTATATTTTTAGTCGCTGTGATCCATTGCCTACAATCGAGCAAATATAATTATTAGTATGCAATTTTAAAATTACTGTACCCTTACATAGATTCCAGTCGTGTTTCTTCCAAGGTGTGAACTGTCCCTTACTCCAAAACTTTAATTCTGATTAGAATGCTTGTGTGTTCATCCGTCCTTCTTTCTGTCATGAAACGTCGCGTTCGATTCCGCTCGTTTTCGCGCTTACTACGTGGTCCCTCACTGTTTTCGGGATAAGTTGCTGGGTCCTTCTCTTTACAGCGCAGCGTAGCTAGATAAAGTTTTCCAACACTTCACTTGATGGTCGCCCCTTTTGGGTAGTGTTTGACAATAGCTTCTTCAACAATAACAATGGTCTTACAATCCATATGAAAAAGTACATGCCCCATTGCATTTCCTATAGATAGACTTTGGTTTAAGGGCAATTAGTGAAGTAGTTTTCTGTGTAGTCTGCTCTTTGTGTATGTAAAAACCATGCACTGAATCTCTCTATTTCAAAGTGCAGTAAGGTTCAGAGTGTAAGAAACGCAGTTGGCTGTATCCAAGAAGTTTCCGTTTATTTTTAACATGTCAGCAAAGCGCAATTACGTACTTAAAAACGTGTTAGGCCACAAAATGCGTGGTTACTGTGAAACTCGTAGTTGGGTTGAGAGACCTGAATCCATTATGGGGTTCCAGGAAGATTTACCTAAGATCGCCCAAGTCCTTCGAATTGTCTCAGGTTGGAATGATAATACGGCTGCAGCTAAGGCAAACTGTTTGTTGCATTCAATTTCAAACTGTGATTTCATCATTACAATTTTCAGTTTGAGTGATATTATGAGTGCTACTGTTGTGCTTAGTAAGTATCTACAGAATGAAAATATAGATATTTGTATAGCAAAAGAGAAAATAACACATGCAATTGAGGTACTAAAAGACAAGAGGAAAATGCTAAAAGTCATGGAAGCCATGGACGTAAATATTCACATACCCCGATTGACTGCAAGGCAAGCTAACCGGCCAACCTATCCCTCCAATTCTAGTGATGTGCAAGAAAACATAGTTTCTTATTGGGAAATATCGGTTTACATCCCTACCCTGGATTTTATTAACACTGACCTTAAGGACCGATTTGGAACGGATCAAGTGCTACACTTTGAACTTTTTAGTGCCAACAAATCTTGACGCTGTCACAGATTTGACCTTGAAATCAAACATTGAACCGGTTTGTGACAAATACTCTACTTTGTTTGCACAAAACAAGGATACAATGGTGATGAAAGTTGTGAATGAAGTATGTTCAATAAAGAAAAGTGCTAGTTACGAACATTTCAAAAAGTTCAATACAGCTATTGAAGCATACGCCAGCTGTGACGAAAAAAGCTATCCGCTCATTAAGTCTTTGCTGCAGGTTTTGCTTACTTTGCCAATATCTGCAGCGACTGCAGAGAGGAGCTTTTCGACTCTAAGAAGACTCAAGACCTGGATGAGGTCAAGAATGACAGAAGATCGCTTGTCGGGACTTGCGTTACTATATGTCCATCGAGATATTACTGTCAACATTGAACAAATCATTAACAGATTTGGCAGTTTAAGGAACAGGAAACTTGAGTTTATAATATAAGTTGTTACTAAATTGTTAAATAAAACTTAAACTCAACCAAATTGTAATACTAATACAAAAATTATTAAAACATTATTAACAGGAAGAATAGATTACATTTTATTAAAAGTAACTTTGAAGAAAAAAATAGTTATTTTATTCTAGTGTATTCTATTCAGCTGATTTTAATGGACATGTTCATTCTATAATGATAAAACAAATCTGCATGTGTTTAAAAACATTCCCTAGAAGGACCTCTTCCCGGACCCGGACCCGCCCCGGCTAGGCTTTGAAAATTCTGGCCAATTCGATTCCTTCTGCCCCCTTTAATCAACGGATTCCCATACGCCCATGTGTAGAAGTACAAGAAGTTGCATTTAGAATATACTGGAACACCACAAGGCTCGTTGATGATCAGCGCAAAAAAAATCTGTATGTGCTACACAAGCTCCGTGAGATTCCGCGTTCCTTAAGGATTTGGGCTTCCCCAAACATAAACAAACCGATGCGTTTCACTATTTATTTTCAATGTACCGTTAAATAGGTCATCGAATTTTTGCTTACAGTAATCCAGAGTTCAGGTTAAAAATAAACGTACCACTTGCCAGACACTCTTGCATTAACAACCCAATTCAATTGAAAGTGTCATCCTGGGCACCTCCGCTGTTCAAGTCACAATTTTTTGAAGTCACGTAGGGTCACGGCAGTTTGCCAAGTCCGAAATCAGTTTGGATTACAGTTCAGTTGATGAAAAAGCTGTTAAAAAATCTCTATTCTATTGATAGAGAGAATATCTATTTTTTGGGATCAATAATCTCAATGTGCGATAACTTGAAGGTAAATTGTATGTAGCGATAAAGTCGATATCAAGAAGGCTTGCATATAAGTAGACTATAGGCCTATTCGTTACGGGAAAGAAAACTCTCCTACCCAGACCCTTGAAAAATCGGACCACTATTAACGCCAGTCTATTCGAATTAATGCTTAGAATTAAGTGTATTACAGAATTGTTGTATTCAGAGAATAATTATAAATAAATGTTTTTTTTTTTTAATTCACTAGAAATGCTTACATACGAGAAGGTGTTCCAAAGAAAATGTTTACAAACTTTACAAGTCCTACACAGCCCTAAAGTTTCGTGCTCTTCAGCGCAAGTGATTTGAAATAATTTTGCCCGCCCATGACCTGTACACGGGAAAATGAGCTGCCGGAAACTTCTCGGATTTTTAGTTCGCTAAGGGGCACATGAAAACACCCTGTGTATTGAATTCGAAATAATTACGGGATCATGTTGTTAAAAAGTCTTAAGGCCTAGCTGGCTACTTCTGTTTTTTTTTTCTTTATTTATTTTTTATTTTATACTATGGACGTATTAATTTTTTAACTCCTTATTTCATATTCTTCACGTGCTATCATACTCACTTTCGATGTACGTATCGATATATTGTGAATATCCAATTTGAACAAATCCCAGATTTCTAGCAGAGTTATCTCTCCACTTCCCATTCTCTTGAAAAGTTCATCCTCAGAAACGTTTCCAAACTTTTCCTTCATTAAAGTTGGACTGAGATTGATTAAAGTAGCTTTTCCATTTGTCATTTGGTATGGGCAAATGCTGACAACGGGATATAAGATAGTCTTGTTTTGTATGTAGTCGATACGGACATTGGAGGGGTCATTGTACAAATTCGAAATTATCATCGACGACTGATAGATGCACAGTGATAGGGCTAAGGTAAAGACTGTAAACCAAAACAGTCTCTTCCCAACAGTAAGGTCCTTATCAAAGACTTGACTCAATCCGGATATTTCCAACTCATTCTTTGCCAACTTGTTTCCACTTTGAAGAGCGCTTGTATGACGCTGTCTGCGGATCTGATTCGGCAATCGGGTAAAGAAAGTGATGGTTTGGCCAGGAACAGGGGGTTGATGGCGAGTGCTTGAGTCTGATAAACCCGTCGCTGTTTGACGAGAAATTTGTGATCTGGTAATGTTTGAAATTGGTAACCTGTCACCTGATGACCGATGGATTATTGATCTAAAATTAGATGAAGCCATTTTCGGTTTCTTCGCTATAAGAATATTTAAGAGATGTCTTTAGCTAGGAAAAGAAGAAGATCAACAAATTATTAATTACTTCCATTGAATAAAAATATATTTTACTTATTTGGATTTGATTTGATGATTTAATCAGTGGTGGCACCACAGATTTACATAGAACAGATCTAGAACAGGACAGATCTAGAACAGGACAGATCTAGGGACTTCTGAGAAACGAAAATCAGAAAGGAAAGATGGAAATACACAGCAGCTGTTGTTTATACTCTCGTACTTTTATATTTTTGCCTGAGATACACTATTAAAGAAATTACTTCATCCACCCACGGATAAGGAATATAAAGCCAATATGATATACAGTATTTAAACCCGATATTAAGAAACCTCCTAAATGATTTGGGTGCTTTATCAAGGCAGAAAAATTCACAAAATACACGTATCAGGACGCTATACATTACTGAAACAGGCTAAGTAGAAATAAAGAGACAAAACTCCTGCTATATGTATATTTGCGATTGTTCAGTAAGAGTTAAAAACGCAAACTCCTCTTTCCCTCAGTTTGTGTGTTCATCTCTTACTGAACTGTCGCAAATATACAACAGATGGTTTTCCTGTTTCGTTCTATTTTGCCTCTTTTACTAATGTAGCGTTCTTGCACGTGTATTTTGTAATTTTTATGCGCTGATAAAGAACCCAAATCATTTGGAGATCCGAAATATTGGTTTTAAATACCCTATACGTCGTATTGGCTTAATTTTTTACTACAATTGAATAAATTACACAATGTCCCGTGGTTTGAAGCAGTTAATAAATAATGTTGTTGGTAATTGATTTTAACGATAAACTTCCACTTCCAATACCATCCCCATCTTGGATGAATTCACGAAACTAAATATATGAAGGCAAGGAAACGTAGACTAACTCTGAACGAGTAAGATCAATATGAACTATAGGGTATTTAAAACCAATATTTGGAACACTAAATATTGTGGCCAATAATTGGTAGCCATAATACTTGATGTGGCCTGAGTGGCCCTAGATATTTCTTTAGGGAACCCCTAAATTCTCGGCAGCGAACCTTTTATCAATTCACCCACCCACGTACCCACCTGTTTGAGTTGTGCAGCGTTCTTACACGTGTATTTTGTATATTTTTCTGTCTTCATAATGGACCCGCATCATTTAGGAGGAACGAAACATCGTATTTATATACCATACGTCTTATTGGCTTTATTTTCACGGGTTGAATAGATTACACAATTTCCCATGGTTTATTATTAACTATAAATCGCTGGCTGAGAGCCAAAATGTTCTAACTGAAAAATTGACACACTGTCACCTATGGGCAAAAAAAAAGCCCAAATGCATACAATTTCGATGTGGCACAAAATTAAATAGAATGTGTGTTGATTTCTTCAACAGACTAACATAGTTGTGGAGTAATAGGTTGATTTATGACAAGATTATGAACGTTTATGTCTGTGTTTTTCGAACTAAACAGTTTGCAGATAGACCATTTCAGCTCTCAGCCAGCGAAATTTAGTTTCGTGAATTCATATATAAATAATTTTAACGCAAAATTTCCACCTCCAATACCATCACCACGATGTACAAATTCAAGAAACTAGATGTATGAAAGCTCGGAAACGTAGACTAATTCAGAACTTGTGAGATAAACCAATACAAACAGGGTTATTAAAAACAATATTTTGTAACACCAAGTGCTTCGAATCCATTGTCAAGGAAAAAAATGAATGATCAGATAATGAAGAAGAAGACAGACTCTAGTAACTTTTTTTTTGTACTCACTAAGAGATTAACGCTCCAAGTCTAGCTAAATGTACAATAACAGTCTCCCGTACAACAAAAAAACCGCACATTTCTCCCCGGAGAGGACTCCAGATATTTCTTTGTAGGGAACCCCTGAATTCTTGGAAACGAACCAATTGGCAACTTACCCAACTGCAAACCAACACAGTTTCGTTTTGTATTTTTATGAAACATTTTTTTTTAAGAAAGGTAGGAGGATGTTATGCAAATATTGCGCAAATGTATGGAAGTTGGTGTGCGATATAGCCCTAAATAAACATGATGGGTATCAGAACTTAAGCTAACAAAATGTTGCGAAACGTGTTTGTCGACGTGTCGACTAACTGAATCAATAATATAATTTCAATGAAAAGGCTTTTTTTCACCAGCTAGATATAAACGCTATGTATATGATGGGTCGGGACTAACCAAACAAGAGTTCTTCGAGGAAGCTGATCAAACAGCAGATTTCGCCATGGATTTCTGAATGGAATCTTGTCAAACAGAACTGCCATGCACGCAACCTAAACCGATCAATATATTTTTAACTAATGGCCTGACTGCAAAGTTATAACGAGCAATAAGAAGTTCAAAAGAACTTAGAACCTACTTTCGGCTATTGCTCCTTAATTTTTGCCTATTATTTTCCTCATTGCTGCCTAAACCTTCTAAAAACAAAGTCCTATAGTAAAGGGTGCAAGTCCATAATAAAGGAATAAACCATGAAAGCAGAGAAAAACAACTGGCAATCGACGGGATTAGAACCACAGACCTCTTCATCTTACCGGCCGAGGCACGCTAACCATTTAACCCTTAAATGGTCGAAACTCTCGAACCTTAAATGAAACTGTTTAGTTATGCTATTTCGACTTCAATAAAGCCCAACATACCTCATAGCCTAAAAAATAATAACAAACATAACATTAAGCTATTTAATTGGGGTGGTAAATATTTATACCACAAACCATGCTAAATGTGGCATTTCCATTTATCAGAATGGTCAGTGGTACAATATTTTACCACTTAATAACACCATGTGCATCAGTCCGTGGTAAAATAGTATACCACCAGTATTTCACTGATGTCTGGTGACACCCAAACCGTTTTATGTAAGATTTAGAGGCTGAAAATTACAAGGATATACACCATTGAACAAGGTCCATGAGTTGGCTGGTTCGCAAAGCTATTGGTGGAGTGTCCTAAAGCCAAAATAAAAAGTGGTAAAGTATTATACCGCGAACTGTTTAAGGGTAGCACAACGGCAGTATTTGCTATCCTTTCACGGCTGCTGTGAAACAGAACTCCCAGTAATGGCAAGTTTTTTTTCTTTTTTTTTTCTTTACGGTTTATTCCTTACCCGTGGATGTGCACCCATCATTGCTGGAATTTATTATTAACCCTACTCACTTTCTTCAACTCAAATGATTCAACTCAAATGGTTTGGGTCCGTTGTAACTTGGCAGAACTACAAAGTTCACTGTTTGGGAAATATTTCCAATTTTGCCAGTTTTTCCAGCAATCTTCCCGGAAATATTTCCTGACTGCAACCCTACCAGCTTATGAAAATTCTGTGAACGTTTCTATTGAAATCTTTTGCAAGTGGACAATTTACCTGAGTTTTTGTTTAGCCATTAAAAGCTGCTTTGCTGTGCACAAAATGGATTTACTTAGTAAAAATACGATTCTGCGTGTTTCAGTAGCAGCTTTACACTTACCATTTGCTGCAGGAGTATTTCTTCAAGAGTAAAATCAAGTTGTGCACGGTTAGAAATTTTGCAACAAATTGTAGTCAACAATTTGTAGAGGTATCACTTAGATATTAATGCTCTGCTTTTATAATGGCAGCTGATTACTTTTTATTTAAGAATTTGATAGAAAATTCATGACGGACATTTCGAAAAGGTCTTTTAGAATTATTTCAAAAGAGGCAAAGAAAACACGAGCATTTTAAATTGAACGCCCCTCTAAGCATATCATCTGCTGTGAATGTTAAAAAAAAATTATGCGAATCCAATATACATTCGTTTAGCCTGCTCACGCACGAAATTATATTCTATAGAATAATAAATCGTTTTAATAAATATAAAATGCATTTCTTTCATTAGCTTACTTGAACTGAAATATGAAATGTCAAGTTAAAGTATTGACATACTATTCAGTGGATCATCTGGTGTCCTGGCAATACTTGTAAACGCACGCTAGTAACGAGATAAAAAGTATAAACATTTATTAACTCATCTATCTTTAAATCTATCTTTAAGTCAAGTCAACTAATTTCAGATTAGAAATCCTTGAATTTCCCTTCCCCCATAATTTATGATGCAGGATCTTGGCTGCACTGGCTGTGTGTTAATGTTACGATGGATCTTCAAGATTCAATCTAGATTTCAATCAGGAGTTGAGAAGGCCATTATTGAGTGGATGCGTTTGAGCAATAAACACCGATGAGTACATAGATACTTACAATTTTTGTACATTGGGCACAAAACTTCAATCAAAGCTTTAGCAATAAAAATGAGTATTTATGAGAAATGGTAATTTTACGTCCACCCATCGCTAAGAGTCGGTAAGGAGGTTATGGTTTCATTCGGAGTTTGTGCAAGTCTTTGACACCTGCTTTACACATCAACAGTTGAATCTATTTTCCCTAAACTTGTTTGCTGGAATGGTCCACTGACAAATCCAAATCCCCTTTTACTTTTCCTCAGTGCCTCCAGTGCATTGCGAATGTTGACTTAGGCATGCTTTCACTTCGATATGCGAACAGAGCAAACCATCGCCTGGGGATATAGCCAATGTGCCTTAATTGGCTAGAGCACCTCTCCCGATAAGAAGAGGGGGTACGTGGTTCGAATCTCGGTATCGCAATTTACTTTTCTGTTCTTTCGCGGTTTATCCTTATTGTGGACGTGCTCCCTTAATTGCAAGGCGTTGTAATTAACCGTGTTTCTAACACTGCAGCCAATAGCCACTCGCTGTCGTAGTGACAAAACCACATGTGCTCATCGCGTGTCTCTGTGGCCGGCTTCTCTGCGAAGCATTCCTGCAGTGAGACGAAACGATTCAAAAGGGGGTCATCGCGTAATGAGAGAAAAAAGCCATTTCTTTTTTGAATGTTACTACAAAACCTCGTCAAGGGGCCATCCTTGTCAAGGGACCACTCGTAAGCTTCTGAAACAGAACTCGTGAGCTTCTGAAAAGATAGCTAAAGATTCTTGCAGGCCGGAGCGAGCCAGCTTATTATATCCGTCAATCTTCCAGCATGGGTAAAGAAGATCACGTAATCAACAGGGAAGCTTCAGTTTTTCGCGAGTACCGAAGCCATTGCCAATTTGCACGCTCGCGTATAACTGTTCGTAATTAATTTTAATAAGCTTCCCCAGCAATAACACCAATGCCATGGATCAATTCACGAATATGTACGCTGCCTCCTGTTCAGTAAGATGAGTGAAAATCTAATTCTTACGAGAAAAAGTAAAATTTCTTCTTACAGAGTTCCCAGATATATTTCCTTGTTCGTGACCCCCCGAAATCTGAGTTAGAAGCTTCCGGCAACTTACCTACATGCAAACTAACGCACTTAAAATTTTGCATTTCAATGAAGCATTCTATTAGCAAAGACGTACATATATGAAAGTCATGCGTACATTGCGCTAACGTACGAAATCGGTCACGCAACACAGCCTAAGCACACAAGACCTAGCTAACATAATGTGAAACATATTTCTACGTGTAGACATAATGAATCAATAGTGCAATTTCAATGAAATGTACGTATTGCATTTGCTTAAGCAAATACAGGTTGACGGTAGAAGCAAATTAAATAGCATGGAAGACAGAATACAAACAGAACTGTCGTGCAATGCAAGCGCAATCCTTCTACACGTTGTCAACTTTTGGACTGACTATAAGTGACTGCGCAGAGGCATTACAAGCAATGCAGCATGCTGAAAATAAAATCGTTAAACGCTACTTTTTTAATTAACTTAAGATATATTGCGCACAAAAGAGTTACTCGGGACGGTACATAGTGATACTCAATAAGTCGCAAGCATAATTGATAAAAAAAAAATTATAATTAAGAACAACTTAGATGTTTGTGTTGGCCTTTTTCTACTAATTATAAACAAAATTTACATACATAATTAATAAACGCAAGGAATGAAGGCAATGAAACGTCGAATAAAATCATGCTAGTAAAATAAAGCAGAAACAACGTCGTTTCGGTTTTATTTTACTCGTTTGATACATAATTAAAACAAAAAATAAATAACATTATAAAGTATGCATACAGGCAAAAACTGTCAATGTGTTAAACCATACTAGTAGTGTGCAAGATACATTAAAATATAGAAAATAATACTATTGGATCTGGTTATCCTTTTATTAGCCATGCTTTACACGTTGGCTACCACAATGCCATAAGTGTTTGGTTTGCTGGACCATGAGTAGTAAAAACCTTAAATTAGCATGAAACAGCGTTTATTTAATTTTTTTTGCAACTTTAGCAAAAGAAAAAAATAATTCAGATATAAAATTATGTGGCTCATATAATTATGAGACATCAGTCAGCGAGAGTGCGTACGCTGCCCCAGACTACGTGTCTCACATATGAGACATGGTAATCAAGCAAAAGAAAATGTAATGGTAATAATACGTCATGGACGTTTGTATTACGCTTTGACATTACGTGTTTGTTTGTTTCTGGTTATTACACGGTTACAAAATTAAGTTTTAATATTATTGCATTATTCATTTGCATTATTATCTACGCGTTATTTGTAATAATAATCCATGTATAACCCAAATTTTAGCATTTTCAACAATAAAAAAGCCACCAGTATTTTCACTCTTCACTAATTGTTGCCAAGAGCGGGAGACCCGATGTCTCACCAGTGTGACAAACTCTGGTTCCGAAGCATGGGGAGATGCTTGTGCAGTCCGTCGCAGTTTACAAACGTTTGCACGTGGCAACACGCGAATTTATACATTTTTTATGGAGCTCATTCAATTGTTTGATATCTTTTAGTTTACTATGAAAGTTATGAAAACATAAAAACCCAAAATTGTCTTGTAAAGAATAGATAATCATACGTTCAAACAGCGGCACGCGATGTTGACATGTAGCAGAAACAGCGCCCTCCACTGCCTGCATTTGGCGTTACAACGATGAGTGTAGGAAACCGAATGTCTCAGTGGTGAGCCATTATGGCAGTTCATAGTATCCACAAACCATCACTTCAGTCCCAACCTCCTACTGGGAACCGCCTGTCTGTTAAAAGCTACTGATTAGAACACTGCAAATGGCTCACATGTGAGACACAAGTCCACGTGAGTTAATGCATGGCTCATATATGAGCCATTCGGTAGCCAACGTGTTAACCATAATGTATCCAAAAAAACAGATCTGCTTCAAGGGATCTCCAACCTACGATCGAAATACGGGGTCCCCGACAATGATTCGAGCAGCCGTTGTTCCAGCCTCACTCTGGCCATATCTTGGAGGGCCTTTTCACCAGATTTGGTTTTAGGGTGGATACAACTGTGCTCAAGAATACGGAGCGGTACCGAAGTCAGTGGGCCGCTTGGTATGGTGCGCTTGTCATCCCCGGGAGGGCAAGGTTTGCATCCAGACAAGGCAAGCCAACTTTGTTTCGGAGATAGTCAAAGTAGGCCTATGACGGTCGGCTGTGGGTAAAATGGCTGATGTGTAAATCGTCACGTATGTATAATAGAATGTAAAATACAGAGTGGAGCAAAAGTAAAAGGTGTGAATTTAAGGAACCCCAGATTTGTCAAAAGTTCGAGACAAATGCAACACGATCACGTTCTGAAAACGAATTGGTTTTGTAGTAAATTCCGGCTTAGAGACCGCAAGAATCGGTGACGTCATGTTATACATGCGGCTGGAGTGTTAACGAACAAATTACGCACAAGGCTCTAAGTTCGAACTCACGTATTCAGATTTCATAAGACGGGGTCGTATTTCCGTTTCTACAGCGTCACTGCTGCCAAACCTCGCGTTTATAAAAAGTCTTCAAACTGCCGCTATTCAGTTAAATGAAAACATAATTTTACATTTTTAAATGTTAAAATGATTTGTATAAAAGTCCTTCGGTTCGTCCGTCTTGGGGTTTGCAATGAATCTAAGTCGTCAGTCCAATCGATTTCCAGGTATAAAATGTCTAGGTATTCTTTTATCAACCAGATACAGCAAGCTGATTAAGAGGTT
>JAQIUY010000047.1:0-11931 GCA_034697085.1 Lithobius crassipesoides
ACTTAAAAATAATTCATTTTCTATGAACCAGTTACATAACAAATTAAAATCATATTGTAAATTTTTTATCATCATTTCATAATTATAATGAATCGAAATTAATAACGAATAGCGAATATAGTCGTTAGCGTGCAGTATGGACTGTCCATATCTAATGATGATTTGGTCTGAATTGCATTCTGTTTGTTGCGTTAGTAATATTTCGTGATTCCCAACAATTTTGTAATTTACACCTGAAGTCTGTGATGCGTCGTTTCAAAGAAAGAAATTTGGATGACCTTGAATGGGTGTATCATGGTTAATTCTTTCTAGTCTATGCGGTTAACCAGCTCTTGCATATGCAGATTAACCTTAAACCGCAGCATAACAGCGAAATAAACGATTTATTTTAAAATTGTAGCACAGTTGCATGTTGCATTTGACGAAATACAAAAAAAAACGGGTATGTGTCGGGATTTCATTGTGGACCCATTATTCAACCTATGTTTAAATTTTAAAAATAGCACAAAGACAACATGCTACATGGCTTGGAGGATTCTTCCAAATTAGGTTCCAACATGTCGTTCAAAGTCTAAGGTGCTGACTGATGCAAACGGGTGGAGTAAAAAAAAATGTTTTTTTAACCTTAAACTTAGGTTGAATAATGGGTCCTATGAAATCCCGAAATATAGCTGTTTTTACTTCGGCAAGGGCAATGCATATTCCATGCAGGATTCAACTTCTCGACTGCCAAAAAAAAAAAATTGTCATTTGGTCAATCATTTTTTATTATTTTTTTTTTCCAGAAAGAAAAATTTGTGGTATCAGTTACCTACATCAAAACATCTACATAAATAAACAAATCATGAATCGCTGTAACTAAGATAAATATCTATAGAAAAACGAAGGACAGCAGCGAAATAATAAAGCAAATAATGAATTCTCTGCGTCATAATTATGCACTTACGTTTCATTGTGCTGAAGTGACTTGGATTCGAACCGGCGACAGCATTTAAGCATTTATTAAGCCTTTATTTTCTTTCCCTACCCACTGTAGAAGCCGAACTCGGTATAGTTGAGGCCTGGTCAGCCTTACCTGACCTCATAGCGTGTTCTGTGGGTTATTATTATGTCGGTGGAGTAGTGGTCGTGATGGTAAAGGTGTTGCGGTATGATCTTGGGTTCGTGCTCTTGCCGGTTTGAATCCAAGTCATGTCACTACAATGAAACGTAAGTGCATAATAATGACACATAATTCGTTATTTGCTTTATTATTTCGCTGTTGCACTTCGTTTCTCTCTCTCTCTCTCTGTATATGTATATTTACAAGTACATAACTCTCCACAAATGCCGATAGTTATTTACAACTATCAGACTCTATTCTCTGGAAAAGATCAACCTATGTATCTTAACGACAATTATCTCCAAGATCTGTACGCCAGTTAGAATGCAGACCCCTAAGAATAAGCCGAGGTTTCCTCCAATATCAGAAATAAGGACATTGAGAGTTAAGGATTGCCGTTCCGTAATAACTTCGACCGTGTTGTGCAACAATAAAACTCTGAGTAGCGTGAAATTGGTAGGCCCAATCACATTTTGCAGTACGGAGTAAATATTTTCAATGCATTTTTGAGGACAATTGTTGCATATGTTTCCGGCTCTCCAGCTATTGTACACCTTTTTGGTAGCAGCTAGCGTGAGACGTAGGTCATCCGCAGTAATGCACATTGAGAGGCGACTACTTTTCATATACGGAAGTCTGTAAAAAAAAAGGATTAAGAGACTTTACAAATTATTGTTTCATTGAATAAGGGTTTATTTCTTTCCGAGTGTGTATGTTTATTAGTTTGCTCGCTAAGGACTTTATGTTTTATAACAGAATTTAGGCATGCTGACATATCTCACGCCTAATTAGGTTGTAGTTTATGTTATCGTTAGAGAGTTTACAGGCTTGCCACCGGTTCACTTTTCTCACTATTACTCACTTATTTGACAATTGCTCACTATAACTCACTTTTTACAGAATATCTCACTTTGCTCACATTATGCACCAAAGTTTAGCAAATTCTTGCATTTCAAGCCTAAAATTAAGGAATTAATCTCATGCTGCATCGTTTAGGATCGTAACTGGTCAAACGATTGGTAATTGAAAATCATGTGACCAGAAAACTCGGAGCAAGCCGCTGTCCCGTTTTTTCGTACTACTGCACAAAGAACTAGAATGACACTCAGCAGAGTGCGCCTAGACGAAACATTTCGTTGACTAGAGAGAGAGAGAGAGATTTGCTATTCTCCTCGTATTGAGACTGAATACATAAAAACGTTCTTTATGCATGGGCGGCCAGCTCGTACGAAACTCAATTTCGTGTGCATCTTTAATGATATTTTCATGACAATTTTTATGATGTATTATTAAGAACTGAATTTTGAAGAAGTGAAACTCGTCCGTGAAAATTGGTCTTACCAATTTGACCTGCTATTACGTCAATCAAATATGTGAGTATACCTGTACTGTCTTGAGACTATTATCTTGAATTTTTAACTCTTCTTACTAAACAGGAAAATATGTTGTAAATGTTCTTCCAAAGTAGTTAAGTATACATTTGGCAGGGGAAGGGGGAGATGAAGCTGCTGCTTCATTAAAAATTAGCAAGTACTATTTAAAGAACTGTTGGTGGAGTAAGAAGAGTAAGCAGCTCACCTGCATGTTGTGTTAAGAGAGATGTTTTCGTCAATGCATCGAATAATACAATTCTGTACGTCAGTCTGGCTTTCGCATGGACGGGATGCAGTATTGAACCGATGGATCTACGTGAGCAATAAAATAAATCCAATGAAAGAATCATGAGTTATGATTTTACAGACTAACAATTTATGAGATGTAGAAAATGAAGAATTATCAAATTTTTTGAGTTAGGTTGCCCCGTATTAAGTTAGAACTGGCTACATGATCTTACTGTTAGTTTTATTTGGTTTATTACAACGACAAACAAAAATGCTGTTTGTATAAATGTTTTCCAGTCGTACCCAAAAATATCGAACTTTCTCTTACTTTGTTAAAAACAAAGACTATTTACTTGATAAATAAAGATAATTTACTTCATAAATGAGAGTACAAACCTGCTTAACACTAAATGAGAGAACAGTTTCAAAGTTCTGGTAAATATTTTGTCCTTTTTCAAACCATATACTATGTCGAGGCAAATCATCTTTTTCATGTACTAAAATCTGAAATAGGTTTGAAAAGGGATATGAAATACCTAAGGACATAGGATGTTTGTTCTCTATACTACTTCCTGGGGGAAATTCCGCACTTATTAAGCAAAAAATGATTATGGCAATTTATAAGGAAAAATCACGGCTGCTGGACGAGATGTTGTTTATTCGCCAACGCAAGATAGCAATTGGTAACGTCACGCCTTGCATCTCTGTTGGTACATATGTTAAGCACAATTGCATGACGAAATCGAAATTTTCTCGTTAATTTAGTTCATACTGATATTATACGTTTATTAACTTGCGACCGATAGGTTTGAGAGTTATAAGATCATCCGGGCTGTCTGTCTGTCTGTCTATGTGTCCGTGCGCACGATAGAGCCCGCAGTTTTTAGAAATCTTATCATTCCTTTACATCAATGCGTTCTACATTACATTTGCAAGGCCAAGTTTGTGAACCAGGCAAATGCATATACATTAACATAAAAAATTGGTAAATTAAAACATGACCGTACTGTTCAGCATGCTAACGGTGCACCTTGCCGTTAGCCTACAACTGCATATCTCTCCTGCGCATGCGCAGCGGCGGCGGCGCTATCTCTCTCCTGTGCGGTGGCGAAACTTGTGTAATGCACCTTGCTATTAGCCGCCAACTGCATCTCTCTCCTGCGCATGCGCTGCGGCGTTGGTGTTATCTCTCTTGCGTAATACTACACGGTGTCGATTGATGTCGCCATCGTACATTGGCAATCATAACTTTGCGTGTGCATACTATTTTACTGATGGCAGACAGAAGGTCGCAAGTTATCTCTACTATCTTGAATGGCTTATTCTTTAGTTAGCCGGGACTGCAATACACAGGCGAAACAGAGGAGATTGTGATTGACGGCCAGTCTCCTCATAAACGCATGTACGCACAATAAGTTGGAACATGTTGAATTGACGCTGAAAATCTAATTTCTTTATTTCCTATATTTCATGTATGTAAACTGTTGTTCAAATGCAAAACAAGCGCTTCTTTTATTTTTACTTATAGCGTATACTTCCATCGAAGTTACAAGTTTTACATGTCTTACGTAGCAAAACGGACTAAGACATTGATGCAAAAGGCTTTTGGCAGTTAAGTTGTATAATGCCGTTCCTTTTAAAATAAGGCAAATCCATAACTAGCTTATCTTCTGAAGTGCGCTAACTGATTGCATCGACGCTTTAAAATATAAACTTTTACTTCTCTTTTCGCTCATGTAAAATGCCAACTTTTAGTGCTGTTCGCTCGTAGCAAGCTTCTTTCTTGATACGAAAGAACAAGACATGCTTTACTGCTATAATTAAATGTGTAATCAAAATATATCTTTAGGAAGGTGAGATGTCCATGGTTAAATTCCAAATTAAGTTTTTTAGCACTAGCTGCAGGAAAAAAAATGCTAAGCGTTTCCATTAGTTGCTTTCGTAAATAATATTTTTTTTTAAGCTGTGCTTACCATGGTAGTCCATTCCAAAGGAGCATTACGGTAATTTTCGTAGTCGTTCAAAATTATTTCATATCCGTTATAAGTGCCATCGTAAGTAACATCATTTTCTGAAAGAAAATTATGCTTTCATTCCACCGTTTATAGGCTTATATATGGACTTATATAATGATAAACATGCACACAAACCTGAGGATGACAGACAGCTGTTAAATGAAAGCTTTTAACATGCTCATCTTTGAGGTGAGATAACGATTTAAAAAATGTTTTATTGATGAAAAGGAGTTTGACTTCTATCTTATCTAAATTTATTTATATTTTTGAGAAACTGGTAAACGACGTAACCTTTCAAATGTTAATCTTTTAACTGTGGAATCAATTTTCATTGTTTTTTTTTTATAAATAAAGAAAATGTAGTTATGCACGATTTAATGGTACCTCAATGTGAATAAATACAACCTTTTCGTGCGTCTTTTCATATCTAATAAGGGAAAAAGATGTAATTACAAAAACCTGTCGGGAATTACAAAAACAAACGAATGTTATAATCATTATACCATTAAAGAATCGATACAAGCCATGAGGGGTAACGAATGTTACTATATATAGGATAAATAGACTAAAAAAGAATTTAAAAGGATATCAAAAAACATTGACGTCATCGTTCGTCAAGGGTGCATCATTGGATAGATGATTAACAATGGGCGTGAGTAGTATTTTGTTTGTTTGTTTGTTACAGATGATTGGCAATGGGCGTGGGCGTGGGCGTGGAGTAGTGTTTTGTTTGGCAACCTCGTTTAAATCGTTTTTTTTTTTATTGTTAGCAAATTCGTTGAAATTGATTTTTATCATTAGCAAATACAAGGTGATTGCTAATTGATGTCAAACATTTTGAGGGACCCTTCCCTCCATGAAAACAAGTAAAAAAATGCTTTAATACACATCGGTCCATAAATGCTTCTTTTCGGAGTTACAACCTGTTGAAGCATCCAGACGTTACCTAACACATCCACCTACGCAGCATCCATAAATTGTATACGTACGCAAATCCCCTTCCTACCCCAGTAACGAGTTGTATTCCCACCCTTAAATTCGGGATGGGGATGAGGTTACGGTTCGTTACTAGGAAAGGAAGGAGGTGTACAATTTCAACGCTGAATTATCAAGCATAAAGCTGGGTGTTTCTTATGGATAGTTGCATACGTAGTTAAGTTGGCCCTATGTAGGATTCTGCCCTGGATATAAAGTTGAACAGCTTTTATTCGAAGTGTCTAAGCCGTATTCAACTACAAAATACCAAGCATTTCACGAAATTGAAAAAAAGAAACTGCTGCAGCTCATAAAAATGCATTTGATACACACTAACGGGGAAAGCGAACCCTTTATTTTCGGAAAGAGGAGCTGAGTTTGTCGTATTGGTCCCAAGATATGCAACCTTTTAAGGTTTGAGCAATTTTTTCATGTTTATTCCGTTTAGCACTTATGCCTGTCCAGCGTTTTTCTACGATTCGTGTTTGGTAATTTTCGCGCTTCTTCCGTATCGCGCTTATTCCGTTTCACGCCTTCTCCGTTTCGCGCCAATTCCGTTTCGTTCTTATTCCTTTTGCTGGGTTTCTTTTTGTTCTTATTCCTTTTTGCGCTTAATCCAACGGCTCGTAGCGGTAATGGTCAGCACGCTGGAAGCCAAAGCCAGAGATCCGTGGTTCCATTCCTGGTTCGGGCAAAGCCCATCCCAATTTCAGCTGTGTGTTCCACGTACAATTAATTTCCAGCCTTGGGGAAAGCTGGTTTTTCCATTTAAACTCAAGCTTATGCAATTATTTACTATATTCTACGAAATAAAGTTGTTTAAACTTGGGTCTTATTCTCTAAACTTATTTAAAGCAAAAGTTTCATAATTTTCAATTGGAAAATTCCACTCTACGACATTTTTTTTTTTCCCCTCCTTTTTTTTTCCCTTGGAGATGTACAGAATCAAATTTAACTCTACACGACTGCAAATAATACGTCTTTTGATAAAGAAAATCCTACTTACCAAAAGCATGAGTGGTGCAAGTGCCGAATATAGTTTCTAATTCTTCAGAGTGTACTTTATTACCGCACTTTCTCAAACCTTGTAATAAACACTGTACATGGAGACAAACTATTATTGTATATTTCAATATGTCAGTATATTGGAGTTTCGAATTATGCTTATTCTTGCCAGTGCTTAAGAATAATTATTTTAAATGAATTTTTCTTATGCACTGTAAGGTTATCATCTATAAACTTTGTCTGTTGTTTACACAGTATAATTTTCCCTATCCACTTTTTCCCCAATTGCTTTGTTTGCTGGAGTAAACCATACAGTCTATGAACGAATTAAATACGTAAAGAGTGGTATACAGCTACTGTCGAAAATTAAGGTATTATTCGCTATTTCCCTTGTGTTCTTACTATTAAAGCACTATCGTCTGTTATTATTTAATATTTTTTAACAAATAACACAAAGTGAAACAGTCAATAATACGTTAATTTTCGTCAGTAGCTGCACCTTCTCTGGGGGAACAGCCAGCTATTCGATTCCGGAGGAATGGGTATTTTCGTAGGCGTCTCTACGAGCATAGGTTTCACGAAACTAATTGAATCTGGCTATACATTGTCTAGTAGAACGGTTGTGGAACCTTTAAAAATGAACTTACATTCAAAGCTACATATCGAAATTGTTGTTACCAAGAACGCCCCGCAGTGAGGCCCAAAATACGCGGCAGTTCGTAGTGATTTATTAACCTCGGTGGAAGGGGGTGCTTTTGGTCTATGGCCACAAACCCTGTAAATCCTCCTCCTTCAATGTTTCAAAAGATGACTGTTTAAAAGTCTAGTCACCATTAGTATAACCACGATGGTTGCTATAGAACGATATTAGCGAGCCACGATTATGGTGATTCTCTTGCCGCATTGGCCTATAGAATATCCGTAACTATGGTTGTTGTTATTGAAAAACCTTTTGTAAAGCTTTTGCTAAATATCAGAGACAACCTCACAACATGAAAGTAGAAATTTGACACCAAAATGTGTTATATTTCTAGCATGTGAAAACGATGAAGCTGCTACTCTGTCTCAAACCGCATGTGTCCGACTGGTGTGTTTGCTGAGAAATCAAGTAACCTCTTAATTGTGCATCAGACATGAAGCACTACAAGTACTGAGTAATATTATACTGACCAACACGGGGATCAATGCACTACCCTAAATCTATAATCAAGTCACTGAATAAAAAATGATCGCAGACATGAGGTTTAAAATCATCCACGACTTCCGTATTCCGAAGCACAAAATCACCTGTACATAAAGTTAAGGTGATGTCGTCCGTTTGTAAGTTTTCGAACAACTGAATTCACTGTGCAATTTCTCCGATAGTAATTTTGGACAGACAGCTACAGTGTTAATAAGACAATAATTTATGGTATCAGCAGGTCGTGGTTTCATTATTCACTGATTGCAGTCCATAACCATTTGGTTGTGTCCTTTGATTCCGACTGGCAGTTAGAGGATTGCATTGTCATTTATTCTGGCTGATTTTATTTTTATTTTTTCAGATTGTTCAGAAGAGTGATGCTTCTGCATTGTTTTTGGTTGAATGCTCTGACCGGCCTGCTTGCCTGTCCATCCAGCTACAGCATTAGGAAAGAGGGATAGTTAGCTTTGGTTGTTCAAGATCTATTAATTTTTAATGATTCAGTCAAAATTATGTCCTTGTAAAACTTGTAATTAGTTCCATCGTGAATGTCACTTTTATTGTAAACCTATAAAAGTTATTAAATTACCAAATCGAAACTATACTCGCAGAATGGCGCAAAAATTAACAAACCCAGACAATAACGTTAAGTCACCCAGACAAATAATGACTGATACAACTTACCGCGTGATGCGCATCCACATAGCCAATACGTGCTAAATTCCATATATCAGTTGTGTTGACGTGTGGCAGCTTCAATAAGTCCCAAATAAATACCTTACGTCTTAACTCATCTGAACTATTAAAAGTTAGGTTGAAAGTTGATGCATACTCCAAACGTAAGTTGTGCATTTTTGAACTGAAGTCTAATGGATAAACCGGACAGATTGTAATTGCAGGAAATCTTATTGTTTCTTTGTTGAACATATTTACTTCTATGTCTACCGGAGTTTGGAAAAACGTTGTCAGCCGTATTCCAATTTGAAGGAAGCAGATGATGAAGGAAGTAGCAATGGCCAAACTCCATATGATCTTGCCAACTTTCGGATAGCTATCGGCAAAGAGGTTTCCTAACCCAGGGATACTTACATCGTGGCCAGAGTGAGGCCTTGGAGATGTAAACAGCATCTTGCTTCCTGTAAATAGATGAAAGAAGATATTTTATGATCGTCCCAACTCAGTGAAGCTAGATCTGAATTTGAATAAATAAAAAAGAAAGATCTTTAAGAAACAAACAACTGTTATGTTCAATAAAACATTAACAAGAGAAACTGGATTTACATCAGCCTAGTCCGAATCCCCAGCAAGGGCGTGTTAAATTCTGTTCAAACGAGTTCCCTTCAATTTCAACGTATTTTTAAAGTATTGAAAAGCTAGTCACGCTAAGATATTAGGAAGGTATTGGCTAAGGTATTAGGAAAGCAAGGTATTTCGTTCCCATTGTGGCTGCGTGGCAGGATAAAGTGAATTTCCTAATTACGCTGCTCTTGCACCAAATACACTATACAGACTTTGACCTTAAATTGTTCGAACTGGAAACCGTTGACACCAATGCACGGACCAACCTTTCCACCCATTTCCGCTGGAATGACTACACGAGTATTGTCGATTTCACGAGTATTTTCCTGGCAATCAGTCCTTAATGGCAGTGGGGGAGGGGGAAATGTTCATAAGACCGTGGTTAGCATTGCAACTGCTTTGAAAATGCGTTGCAATCGAGGGGTACTCGTTTTGACACAATTTAACAGACCCGTGCAGGGACTTCAGACCAGGCAGCAGACCTGTTACCACCTTGTATTGTTTGATTGCGTCAAAGAACTCTTCTGTAAAACTTATGCATTTTATCGGAGAAGTTTCCAGTGACATGCAATTAACCCTCTTTCCACCGATAATTTTATAGTTACCTCCACAGGACTCCCTTGGGGTGGGGGTTGGGGTGGGGGCACACACGTCTGATGAGTGTCATGGTTTCAACAATATTTTTGGGTGGTATGGTACTTCTAGGAAACACTTTATACTAGGACCACGACTTTCGAGTGTGGGTCAGTGTCATTCCTGTGGAGATTTGGGTCCAAAACACTATCGCAGATTAAAGCTAACATAAGTAAGTAACTTCAGATAAGCTTAGCCAGTTAGTTAGATGTGTGTGGGTTGACCCCTGGTTACCCATGCTTGATGCTCCTTGGGTTGGGTGGAGTTGGGTATAAAAAGAAGATGTATATAGGTTGGGTTATAAACTTAGTTGTAAGCAGCGGGTAACCCATCGGCACCAGCACCATGCTGCTTTCAAGGGTCACACTACAAAAAAACGGCAAGCAGCACAGTTTATTTTTTTGCATGTATACATGCAGTCTCAAAACTCGCAGTACACTTTGCAGACCCCTCACTTGTACCACACTTCTTTGGACCCATAACATTACGCTTTCATATTTTACCTGTACGTGTACAGGTTTACCTCTGGATTTGGATTGGTTGGGTCGTAACTTTTGATTTGCTGCGTGAGTTTGGGTATCATTAATTGCTTGCCGAAAGACCTCCGCAGTTAATTAGTCATCACACAGTCCTACCTATCTATCTTATGCACTATGTAATTAATTAACTAATTGTCCTCAATCTGAATAGGATAGTTATTTCTAAAATTCCCAGTAATTAAAATCATAGAGTAATATGATTGCATATAACTAGATTTTACAATCATTCTACCACTGAGTTTCACCATTAAGATAAGCAGCAGCCTTTCAGTGCAAAAAACAAAGTTCAAGTGTATATACTTACGTTGACTGTGACGGCTTGTCCTCCTTCGATGTCTATGTCCCTGGTTAAATTCGTCAAACGATCGAATTCGCCGTATTTGGCGAATGTCAGATATTGTGTTACTGAAACGCCTACGGTGTGTTGCTGCAGAGGAACCGTCTAGGTGGATGTGAACTTGCACACGGTCTCTTTCTGTAAACATCTCCATTGTGAAGCTTCCGGGTCAACGTATAAGAATTCCTGCTTGTTCCTGGAGGAAATATTTCGTTCGTGTGACTTTGTGAGTGTTAATTTTTGTTTATTGCCTTATAATGTGAGCTAGTTACAGTGCAGGGATAATTTACCTTAGTGCAAGAAATAAATGTAACATTTGCCTGCTGCATACCGATTGCCTGTCATTAAACGAATAAATAAAAAAGATGAATTGCACTTCCACAATGAAATTCACTGTTGAAGATAGATCGTTTAAAAATGACATTTAAAATGCAATAAAAAAGAGTTTATCGCATTGTAAATATAATTTTAAAACGATCTGTCATCAACAGTAAATATTATTGTGGAAGTGCTATTCATTTTTTTTTATTATTTCAGATTTCCTTCCATCAAGCTATGTTTGCTTTTTTTACGCCATTATACGAAACCACACCTACCAAGAACATTGATTCCCTATAATGTGGTCCATAAAATTACTCTCAAGCACGCAGCCATATCTTCTGATCGAACTGTCAGGATTATTGAAGTTATTTTAAATTATATTTGCATGATTTCATCCCTGCAGGAAAATTCGAGGGGAAAGTGATAAACAAACTACTTAGGGGGCATAAATGCATAATTAGGTGAATTTAAATGGATAATGAAGCATCAGGTTTAGGCTTTATACAGTTTCATAATTTTTAAACTTGGCATCCCTCCTGATCTCGCTACAGTAATTGTTGTCGTCAATAAATACCAATTCTTTATTCATCGTGTGATATATCCTAACAACTGTCTCGACATTTCGTACCCTCAAGAGTGTTGTATGTATAACGTCTAAATCGGTCTGAGTCTGAAACAGTATTTCCTGGTTTACCTCTCGTTATATCTATATATATATATATATACTATATAAACCAAAGTATGTGTATCTGTCTGTCTGTCCTTTATAGACAGCTAAAACACTCATCCGATCGCCGTGAAACTTTGGGAAGTTGTTGAGTACACGCCCGGGAAGGTGTCTGTGAAAAAAAAATTTGAAATTTCGGCACGCGTTCCTTAAAAACGCCCCCACTCTTCCCTATCGTTAGCCTTGCCTGGTGC
>JAQIUY010000048.1:0-11915 GCA_034697085.1 Lithobius crassipesoides
ATTCTGATAATTTATTCTAGAAAAAGAAGAAATATTACCAAATCTCTAAATATCACTGTCTGCAACAACAACAAGTAGGCCTATGGTGTAATCTTTAGTTTCCACTTTATGGGTTTGCTCCATTTCCCGTTGTTTTTCAGTCTAATACAAAGCAACAAAGCAAAGGCAGGTGCCGGTGCAGGTGCCGCCTTCCAACAATACCGGCGGTGAAATGCACCGGCACCTGTACTGCATTTCCAACAATTCGCGACAACCTGCTGTTAGTGATCAAGCTTGCCACCAGGAGGCGAGCAGTGCGCGCGTCGATAGGAATACCATTGAGAGTACGAGGAAGCTATCATATAATCAATTTTCTGTATTAAACGCTAACACTTGGCCTAAAACTTCAACTATCTGCTGCATATTGAATACGTTAGCCACACATCCGCAGCCTGTTTTTTAAACTTAGACAACTTTGCACATTTACTTTTGCCAATTTTCGGTGGCTCCTAGCAACGCTACTGCCGGCCAACATCGCGTCCGAAAAAGTGCAACTGCTTGGGCACTTCTGCCAACTTTACAGCTATTTGCTCTGGTTTGAGAGTACCGTATTAAAAAACTTCAACCATCTTATAAATTAGTAACTGATTGGGAATCATATGTGGTTACTAACAGATTTTTTACTGCAACTTTATAATTTACATTTCCAATTTTTCGAAAGCCTTGTTTTTAGCGATAGTCTTCGTGCGAGGCTATCGCGCCTGTTGCTCTCCCGCGTCCTTCGACTTGTCAGCAAGTACTCTGGTGAACACAAGGGCGATTTCTTTACGGACATTTATTCAGTCAGGTAAGAATGATAAAAAATGAAAACAAAACCAAGCAAGTTGTGTAATAAGAATCTGCATGTGATGCTAATGTTTGATGTGTGTACGTTTTCAGATTACATCTTCAAACGATCTGGTATGCCAGCTAAGTGCGTGGGATGCGTCGATCGTGTCACGTAAGTATTTTCTATAATATAATCATTGATAACTTTTATTTAACAAGACAAAAGTAATAATTAATCATGAAGCATACTTTAAATTTAAAAAAACCTCACCAAGTGAGCTATTTGCAAGGGTGTGTCTGTTGCGTCGACATGACTATCGTTGTAGGTTCAGAGTGTTTGCAGCGCCGCCATACGTCAGTGGGCTATTTTTTAGCGGCAAACTGTGAAAACATTGGGGTTTGAGTTACTGATCCATTGATTGTACCAGAGAAAATGCTATATTTCGATGCAACATGTGGAATTTACTGCTATTTTCCAAATACATAATAACAGATTTCATTCCAACTAAATTGCGTAGCTACAATTTTTAATTTCTTGGTAAGGGAGGAAAGAAATAAAATGTTGCACTAGGACTGTTCACTTTACTTTGCTTAAAAATAAAAATAAAAAGAATTAATTAATTTATCGTACAGTTTTACTGCAGTGTAATGGGATCAACATTTTGTATGGCCTAAAAATCAATCTAACAACAAATAAAAATATTAAAAAAATTCATCCATCGATCATATAAAAGCAATTAAATATAATTTTAAAAAAAAGGCTTTAAATTGAAATTTTGCGTACTCAGTAGCTCGAAAGTGCTGTAATAAATAATTTTAATGTTAACATTTTTTTTTTTTAATTTTGTATTCGTATTTTCACATTTCAGAAGGCCACCCTGGACTGGTCCGCAATTTGCTGTTTCTAGGATTTTGGGGAAAAGATTGCGGAAAAAGGTGAGGATGTGTGATTGTGTATTATTGTATTGCATAAATTCTACGAAAAAACCTTTTTCACAAGATTCACATTCCAATTGTGTTATATTGAATGAACTGGTTCACAGTAGTTTACTTAGCTGAGTAGAACTGATAGGCAATATTAAAAAAAATCCAGTTGTATATTTACATTCAATTCGAACAGCATTCAGTTGGGAAGTGATGTTTTTGTCAGGTAAATTTTTCCCATTGCTTTCAAGAAAGCTAACCCTTTAATACAAATTCTTTGTGAAACAGTTTACATTTCATACATGTTTCAGAAAATGCCTTTTTTTAGTTTGACAGTTTGGTGTGTACACACCATGAGAAGGCTAATAAAACAAACTGTCTCTACCATTATTGAGGTTGGCTAAAATGTAAAGTTTTTTACATTACCTGTCCGACTTTTAATTACAACAGCCTGAAATGCAGGAAGCTTTCTTTAATGTAGTCATAGTTGGGAAAATGATGTTTTAATAAATACAACCATCAGTAAACTGAACATGTGTAAGTGTTTGTGCATGCACAAAAGCAGACTTGCACACATTATGCTCAGATTTTTTAAGTCAGTAGTGTTGTATGTAGAAATTGGTGATCATCTTTATCGGTAGTGGCCGATCATCAGAAATTGGTGCAGTATACAGCAAATCAAACACAAACGCAGCGCAACACGCAACATTAGCAGTAGTTCATAGTCATAGAAAACGCCCTTTTCAAACTTTGTATATAGTAACCAGGGGTGTTCGATACCAGTTTTTTCAGTTCGATACCGATACTTTTTTAAATAAGCTATAATATACTTCTCAGGTAGTGTCACCTGTATGTTTATAAACATGTGACTACAATTATTATAGTTGTCAAGTCAATAGTTTAGGCTTATTCTTATTGTAAGGAGGGGGAAAAAATTGTCTTGCTTCCGGAAATTGCCAGTCCCGAACTCTTCCCCCAGCGTTGGCCAAGCTTAGTTGAAGAAAATAAAACTCTAGTCTGTGCATATTACTCAGTGCACGCCAGTCCATCCTGATTTATGTTTTTTTTTGTCTTACGTTGCGGACACACTTTATCTTCATCGTAAGAAAATTATATTAGCGCGTACACATACAGTGTCCATTTTTTTCAAATACGACGTTAACAGTAGCTGCGAAAATGATGCATTAGATGTCCAGTTCAGTACTGTTTTGCACACAGGGACCCGTCACAGTATACTCAAGATTGACGCGATGCCGGTTCGCAATCGTCGTGAGCCAGCGCCGCGTCAATCTCAAGTATTCCGTGACGGGTCCTTGTGGTTATGCACAGCTTCCACCTCCCATAACAGAACTGGAGCACAGCCTGCACGCTGCAACTCTTGTAAATTGAATTTCCAACATTGAAACCTTTTATTTAAGATTAATATTGGCTGGTTGGTTGACAGTTTTGACGGATGCACGCTACTTGGCGGCAGCCATCTTTGTTTCCGTGCTTACCAGACCAGAGCAAGTGATTCCGGAAGCGGAAGTGTTCTTTGCGCACGCTCAGTGTTTTGTTACGACTGCTCAAGTCAACATGGAGGAGCTGCTGATTATAAAAATGCCGCGCCAACACCAGTCGATCCCTAAAGATTTTCGATACTTTTCAATACTCGTTGATACTTCTTCGATACTCGTAGATACTATCGAAATTCGATACCTCTTCAATACCAAGAAAGTATCGATATCGGTATAGAATTTCGATAGTATCGCACATCCCTGATAGTAACTGAGAATCGAATGGCATATCTGTCTCCTAAGGTACGGTATTACTTTTTACTGGTTGGGTCCCAAGATTGATTATGTTTATATTTCTTCTTTGTGGGAAGCTATTTTACACATTTAGTTTGAGTGTTATAAATTTTTTCCTATTCTGTATGGCTGTTAATAAACTGATGAATTTCTAGGATCTGGATTCTAGTGATGATGGTTAGGTTAAAATTTGAAGCCATAACTTGTGTGTTGCTTGCAACTACTTTGTTTGCATCTAAATTTTTTTCTATTTTTTTTTCCAGAAAAATGAATATTTAGTCCAGTGGCGTAACTATCCAGCTGAGAGCGCTAGTTGGGAACCTGAGGAGAACCTGAATAGACAGGCAATCCAGTGGCTGATAACACCCACAAAACCCACTGATTACGTTTTGCAGTCAGCAAGGACTTCTTTTTTACTGCTAGTTCAGCGAAAGCTGCGCACAAAACCGAGTACTCGTGGTTTGTTGTCCTGTAGCTTCCCTGGTGATGTGTTCCATTACCTCGTTCATGATGTTGCAGGTGAAGAAGATGGATGGAAACTGTGTGACCCTGCAGCTCTGCACAAACTAGAACTTCCACATAACTGGTGGGTAGTTTTACGACCTAATGGCGAAGGCATGAAAGTTGTTTTTCCCTTAAGGATAAAGCATTTCATTAGGTTATCCCCAAAAGTATACACATTGGACCAACAAGGAAAAACGATTCCAAGATGTCAGTTACCGTTGGAGAGCCTCAAAGTGGAAATGCTTTGTCAAAAAGTTTGAACATGCAAATTTGTAAAGACTTTGTCCAAAACTGTAAAACCAGGTATCACATAAGCCTGGAAACTAATGAAAATGGTGTTAAAGTTACCTCCAGTAATGGTTTGTGGCGCCAACTCTGCTACTACAATAAAAATAAACAACATTTTCCTTACGCTGTTCTTTTAAATCCATTACTTCCAGACAATGTATGTCAGGTGAACGCTCAAAGCATTTCTTTTCAGAAGCGAGCAGTAGTTACCATCGCACGAATCGAGAGCAAAATGAAAAAATTAAAAGGGCGTCTGTGGCAAGAAATGGACAGAAAACCTGTCACCTTACAAATTTTTACAGATGAACTTGTTTCGCTAGTTACTGTGCAAGAGCAACTTAACTGTAAAACGCAAGTGCTGAAGGAAGTGGGCAGCAATGTTGAGCAGCAGCAAGCAACAATAAACATTCTGCAAAAATCGATGCAAGAAATGTCAAGAGTTGCGATTGAAAATGAAGAACGACTAACCAAGACACAAGACCTACTAAATGAAAAAAATGCTGAAGTAAACAGATTAGAAGAAACTATTGGTGAACTTAATACCAAGTGTTCATCTGCCAGGTCTGACCCTGTGGTTTCAAAACTACATTCAGGAAAGAATGTGACGGAGGTCGGTACACGGCAAGCTTGGCGACAATTGAACACTGTGCAGGCTCACACAGAAGAGTCACTCTGGTTTTATGAGTCTTTTGGTGTTGAGTTGGAATGCGTTGTTGTGCAAGATAAGCTCCAGAGGCGATTTATTTTAGATAGTGCCCACAACAAAATTAATAAAGCCATTGGTCAGGTTACCTGGAGTAACCAAAATTATTTTAAACTTACTAACGCTGAAAAGGACAAAGTGAAGCGTTTAGTGCACATTTTGGACGCACATAACGCATCCAATGAATTTTATGCCGAGCTGTCAAAGTTTGTGTGTGGTTTACCATCAATTACATGTGTAACTGATTGTAGGGATATGTTAGACACTGCGCACACCATCACTAAGACTCCTGGAGGATATCCGGGGGCTGAAGTGTCAGTGTTAAGTATTTTGAAAATTATGTTGAAGAACAACCCTGCAAGAACAACTCTTCGTGTAAAACTTGAAGGCGATGGCACTGTGGTTACAAGACTAACCACCTGGGTAATATTTTCTTTGGTTAATGTTGATAATACAACTGCAACATCATGCCAGGGACATATTCCTATAGCTATATTAAAAACAAAAGAAGACTACAACAAGGTGAAGGCCTCAACAGAAAACGTAATAAAATACATACATCAAATTCTTACAGATGGTGGCATGATTGTTGATGGAAAGTTTTTTCCGATAGAAATGTTTTTAGGGGCAGACATGAAGTTTCTTTTAATGCTTCTGGGCATGTCAGCTGCCAATTCTAACAATTCTTGTGTATGGTGTTTTGTGCACAAAGATGAAAGATGGGATGTAAGCAAGCCAGCTGCTCACCACAACATAACTACTGCTCGCAAATTAAGTGACTTGAATGCTGACTTCATGACACAGATAAATGGATGTGCTAGAGAACCCATTTTGAAAATCGAACCAAAGAACGTTATTTTGGATGTTTTACATGCATTATTACGCATTACTGACCGATTGGAAGAGAATATTATCTTTGAAGTATTGGACAAAGATGACCAACATAACTTTGGAAAGAAGAAAAAAGATAGGCAGAATATACACCTAGACAAGCTAGTATGTATTATTAATGAGCTTGGCGTTAGTTTTGCTGTGTGGAACAAAAAATCTCCCGCAGGCAAGGAACTCTCTACTTACGAATGGACCAGCCTTACCGGCAACGAAAAAGTTAAACTGCTCGCTGTACTGCCTGCTCGACTTGCGGAAGTGCTGTACGCTGATACTTGCGATACGGTAATCAAGTTGTGGCGTGATTTTCATGAACTGTATACATTGCTGCGCTGTTGCGGATCATGCAACAGGCAACAAAAAAGTAAGGAAGTAGGCACTAAGGCTCGGCAATGGGTGAAAGATTTCTGTGGTGTGCCTAACCGAAAAGGGTATGATAAGAGTCGAGTAACACCCTACATGCATGCACTAGCATACCATGCTGAACAGCAAATCGTTGAGCATGGGTGTCTAGGGAGGTTTTCTGGGCAAGCAGTCGAGAAACAGAATGATGTCATGAAAGCCATTTTGCACAAACACACCAATCAATGGGATGCTGCTGCAGACGTACTACGAATACGCCTCCGGGGAGAAGAGACTTTTCAGTATAGGCGTGTTAAGCGGAAGTATGCTAAAAAGGATTCAACGTATTGGAGCAGCGGTATCGTGGAAACTAGGAAGAAAAGAAGCCGCATTTCCGCATAGTTTCACTTACCTCTTCAATTTAAGTTTGATGTGGTCAACTTAAATGATTTGACTGTGCATTGTATCACGGTTTGTTTCTCCAAAGCCTAAGGCATGCAAAGTTTAAAAAAAAAACTTTACGGGCATAAAAAGCTAAAAATCCATGAGGGATGAAGATTACAAATCCTAACCATCAAAAGCTATGGCCAAGGCTTTAGAGTTGAACTTTTTTTTGTTAAATCAAGTGTACTGCTTATCATAAATATCTTCGCCATACCAATGAGTCGCATTGGTTAAATCTCAGTCAAATTATTTTTGTTAAATTAAGAATTAAGATAAAAATTAATGGAAAAATATGAAGGAGAGATTCATGCCACAACAACTTTTTTTTTAAACTTTGCATGGCCCTGAATCTGAATTTTTTCGAAGGCTAAATAATTGTATGGCTCGACCAACCAATACCAGTTTGTTCTCATAATGTCAGCTACTGATCCAATAAGCTAGCTGCAGTGTTGATTCAGATCCATGATGGCAATTGTAGTATCAAAGCCTCTTTCTTAGTAGTAGTACAGTAGTTTTGCGATACAAAATGGTTGCAAACGCAGGCCTCGGGGATCATTTCAAATAGTGGTATGTCACACAATTGGAGGGTATGTGTCACTTTAATGTTACACTTATATTTTTACGTAGTTTTGTGCCAGTAAAAAACATTTGTTTCTTTTGAGAAACTTCAACACATATTCCTATAATTGATGATGTTGCAACTTCTGTTCATTTATTGAAAAGTAAATAAATTTAATTAGTTTTAATGTTTCACATAAAACAATTTTTGTATATGCAGATCCATGTGACATTTTTAGGACTGGGTGGGGAAATTAATAGCTGTGTAAAATATGACATAGTGGTGGGAGGAGGGGGCCTAAATCAGCCAAACATAGTGGTTACAGCCTTTTTAAATGGTCCCGTGCAAGCTAATTGCATTTTTTAACTTGACAGCTTAAGATTTGGTTGATAAAAAGCACTGTTTTTCAGACCGAGTATAAAATCTTGAACAGTTTCATTGCGATAATTGTAAAAGATTGATTTAATAACTTAGTATCTGACAAAAGTTTCCATATTCTATGGGGCTAAATTTTATCTCCATAAAATCCTTGCAATGCGTGCAATAATTTGTAGCATATTGCTGTTGCAAAGAGCAATGCGTCAGTCATACGGAATACAGCTGAAAAAATTTCTTGTAACCATCACTTTTAAAAATTTTTTTTTTAAATATGGTTGGCCCAGCTTATTAGAGCTTTTATGACCATATTCATTGTAGAATACATTTTGAGTGAATTCTATGACTGTTTGATACTGTGTTTTGTGTAACTATACTAAAATATGAAAAAAAAATGTTAACCTAAGTTTTATTAGTAACAATCAGTACATTGGGTTAATATAGCATGCTCAGTTAAACCACATGATAGTTGGTTTCCCGTACACCTCTGCATGCTACTAAAAGTTGCATAAGTCGATTAAAGTTCAGTCTTCTATAGTATCCTTCCTGGATATTAAAGCGTGATTTATCAATCAGTATCAATTCTTTGACATTTTCATCTCATTCAAATAATCTTCCAAACTACTCTTTTGGATGAGGGCATCCAGTGAAGTAAAATCTGTTTGACTTATTTTATTGCAATGATTAGCAGTAGTGCGGTGCTCGTTGATGCTAGTATACCATATTTTGCAGTATTCGCAATAAGAATGTTTGAGCCGTGCGGAAGTTTGTCGGTTATGACATCTTTGTTGCCCAGCAGCCTGGAATGGAGGGCCAGTATCGTTACTTTCAAGATTCAGTTCTGGGAAATGAGTAAACTGTTTGTATACAGGCTTATATAGCTGATTAATATCCTCGAACTTAATGATGGGGCTTTTTAGATACACAACCTCACTGTCGTTATGAATGGGCAAGTTAGGTCTGCTTTCCGGGTAAGCACAGTTTGTTTCATGAAACAGCAGTTTATTCAAAATGGAATGTGGTTTTTCGATTTTACATCCCAAACCTTTGCATTTTTCAAGAAATGTTACATGTGGTGTGGTCTGTGTAGACATAGCCAGTTGCAGCAGTTGTCTTCCTCTTGAAGGTAAAAATGTTGAACCTGCACCATTGGTATTTGGTTTAGATTGCTCAATGTCGGTAATGACCAGTGTTACGCTATCAGTAAGCATTTGTTCAACTACTGCTCCAAAGACTTTTAACCCTTTTTCTATTTCTTTTAACTGGGCTTGCTCATTGTGCTTTAAATTCAAAAACACCACTTGCTCTTTGTAATTTTTGCTGCAAGTACAAACAGTTTGTTTAACTAGCTCCAATTCTTGGTTAATGTTTGGCGGTACATAAGGAAAAACTTCACTTGCAGTTTCTGACACGTCCTGATCAGAAGTGGGTAATTTTGACAGACAGGGAAATTTCGTAACACCCAACTCGCTTGACTCTGAGCAAGAATTTTCAACTACGTCTTCTTCATTGAAGGTGATACGACGTAGCCCACAATAATAATACAATTTTCCTTTTTTCTTCCGAGTCACATTTGGGAAAGCTAAGCGTGTTATTAGCCCAATTTCAGTATTGTTTTCTGTCTGTGGCTGCAGAACTTCTCTGACGTCAGCAATGGCAACTTGATTGTCTATGGTCGCTTCCTCAAAATGATTCCGTAACCTTGAAAATAATAAAAGTAAAATGATTAAGTGTGGATTTCTGCATTATAACTCCCTCTAAATTCAGCAACAAAAACCAGCTATACTAGAAACTATAAGATATAATGAATTTTCATTCCACTAGGATTTTGTGGTTCTCAACTAAACATAAACTTTCTACTGCTAGAGTTGCAAACACGTTGGTTGTTTAGCATGACCAGGCTTAACAAAAATGAAAAATTACCTAAACATTAAATATACAAATGATTTTTTTTTTTATTTATTGATTCCTTGCAGCAAACTTTAACATGAACCTAACCTAACCTAACCTCCTAAATAAAACAGTTGTAGCGGATTTATTTAGAACGCTTACTTCCAACAGAGACTGGCAATCTTCAACATCAGGGCCATAACAATCTATTAAATACAGCTTGCATGAAAGTAAAATAAAAATAAAAAAATTTTTTAAGACCTAATAGCAGGCTATGGGTGGTAAGAGAAATGCATGTACTGGTGGGGTTAACTGAAACTCCTGGTAATGGCCCCGCTCTACATGCTATGCTGACCACATTTTGGGTTGAAAAGAACACTTGTGAAGATGGTGTGTTGGATCATTGTGGTTTAACTATGTTTAAAGTTATTTTTTTTTCTGAATTTTATTGTCCAAAAGTAATGTGACTACTGGCCTCAGACTATCCTTTCAATTTTGATTTGAAATCAGTTGGATTGAAGTCAAATAGATTTTAATCCAATATTAAAAAAAAACTTAATTATTTAAAGTCATAATTTAAACTGCTTATTTGAATTTATTAATTTTGAAAAAATATAAATGGTGGTTTAAATCAAGTTTCATACTCTGTATAAGCAAGATGATTTGACTTGCAGCTATACAACTTGAAACCTAACATCTGCGTCTTTAGAGCTGAAAACCTTAATGGTGTTTTTTTATTTTCATAAGCTACAAACAAATATTTTCTTTAAATCAGATTTAAATCAAAACAATATTTTTTTCTAGATTTAAAAATATCAGGATTCTTATGCACATTATAGAAATTGAACTTAGCAAAAGGCAACAACCTCGTTCAATGTGGTCTCTGATGTTTGCAGATCTGTCCCTGTATGGAAGCTAGAGCTATTTTTTCTTCCATCTAACTAGACCTATTTTTTTTGTTATGCATTGTCGCTGGGGAAAGCTATGGTTTTGTCATTATATGTGGAGGAACAGATGTTTGTACTATTATACAATTATTATGTTGTATTGTCGTTATGATCTTTTTTAGTTATCATTTTTTAGTTTATCACTTACATTTTTGCACCTCCTGTTTGATTCTAGGGATGTCGTTGTTTGTACATACAGTTTTATGATCTAAAAACTTACATTTTTTTGTCACGTTGCTATTTTATCAGCAATAAACTTGTTACATTTTTAACTGTCAATTGACGATCTTTTTGTGTGGAAATGTTCAGTTTGGTCCTGATAAACATTTATTACGGAGCATCCATAAAATACGTAACGTTTGATGGGGGAGGAGGAATCTGTTAAATTTGTAACGGGCTGAGGGGTGAGGCTGTTACGTTGTTACATATCAAGATACCATGTGTTCTCAAATGTGGACTAGTTATTGGCCTTTAGATTATCTTTGAAGTTAAATGAGTGAAACTCATTACATGTCCCAGTCACATGATGACTGTTGGCAAACAAAATAATGGTGACCACAGTTGGAGTTGTATTCTTTGAAATAAGATTTGAAACACATTTCGGAATGTTACCCGGGGGGGGGGTCGCGTTATGGAACGCTACTTAAGCACTTTGAAATTAACCAACAACTTTTCTGAGATTTAAAATTAAGCATATGATTATAAAACGATATAACAGCACTGACAGTTAGTAAAAAAAAATAGTTTTTTTGCCCTGAAAGGCTAAAGTACCGATTCTTTTATCTGATTGGTCCAAGTTGAGCAAGGTCCGGGTCTAATGGACCTACCTACGATGGACTAAATCAACAATACTTTCGCATGGCATCTTAACGTCTCTGCATTGAGTGTAATTGTGTTCATGGGCGGATCCAGGATTTGGTCAAGGGGGAGGCTGTCGTAGGAAGGGAAGGGGTGGGGGGGATAAAGAAAAAGCAATGGGTAAAAGCCAGAAAAAAATTGTACTTAAATTTGTAATTAAATTGTGATTATAGGTTAGTAAACTGATTGCAGTTCAGAGTATTTTAGTTTTGGTTAGGTTAGTGTGCTGGGTAGGTAAATTTGTTTAGGTTAAGGGTAGGTGTGGTAGACTTTTAGGAGGGTTGTTTTTAAAATAACGTACTAAAAATTAACTAAAAACACTACTTTTCAGTTAAATTATTACTAAATTATTGTAGTAATAATTTAACTTAAAACATATTTTTCTTCGTGTTATAGAAAATTATCACAATTTAGTTAAAGCAGAAATTTGGGGAATAAATTAATCCCAGAAAAGTGGCCTTTCCCAAGTCAAGTTTTGCCCTTGGCGTTAAGGGAGTTGAATCCTTTTTCTAGCCTCATTTTGCGTAGGAGGTCAAGGTCATAAGCCTTCAGCCTGACAAGATGTTTTTACTTTCTGCAATTAGTTTCTAGTATTT
>JAQIUY010000049.1:0-11910 GCA_034697085.1 Lithobius crassipesoides
GATGTGCACGAAAACCTTTTCTAAGAAGAAATACCTCCAGAAACACGAGACGCGACATGAGAAGTCTAAGTCTTACGTATGCGAAAAATGTGGGAAGAAATGGTCCACGCAGAAAGCATTTAAAAGACACAACTGCGAGATGAACCTATCCACCAAACGTCGGGGGGAAGCCATAGTAGAGGCTAAGCAGAAAAAAAGACCGTCTTGTATCTTATCGGAAAATGTCCTGACCGAGTTAAAAAAAACGATTACTTCTAGTCTTCCGGGTAACTTCCGATTAAGTCTGAACGGCGAATCCTCCGTCGTCGTTCCGATTGTCGACTCGTGCAGAGTGGAAAAAACGCTGGATGAGATGGTGGTGGACCTGAAAAGCAAAACTACGTTGAGCGAAGACGTCGCGTTGGAGATGAGCCCTTTCGAAATTAATGTTTATAACTTCGAACTCACCTCTAAAGCGTTCGGTGGATACATTTTATCGTTTAAACGGGATTTCGAAGAAGGAGACTTGTTTTTCGAACCGACTCTCATCCTTCTACTGTACCGGGATACGTATCGACGAATTCTGGAGAACTGTAAGAAACTACTCGGTAACGTCAAAGCCCAGATTTCACTCACGATTTGTTTCGAAAAAGCAGTCGATCGAACGAATCAAATATGCGCCAGTGTGCTCTCTAACATGGTTTATGTCTCGTCCGATGGTGACTTAGACGCTATGTTAGACAAGTCCTGGAAAACTTGTCGAAATTCCAAACGGAAGGTTCCGGGTGGGTGGTAAAGGAATGTCTCTTTACCGAATTATTCGTCTGCGTCTATCGACCTTTCGCTGGACGTAATTACATCGCGATGCCGGATAAATTACTGAAAGTAGAATGTGCCCTCGTGAATGTATTCAATCCGGAAGACGACAAGTGTTTCCTGTGGTCGGTGCTCGCTTCGCTGCATCCCGTTCCGGTGTCGTCCAAAAATTGGTGTCTCGAGCATTACACCCCCTTCGAAAAGGAACTAGATGTGACTATGTTCGGTGAATATCCTGTAGCTCTTACCCGAATAGGTGCGTTCGAGCGACGAAACGATTTGTCAGATTCGGTCTTTGGTTTCGAAGGTAACAATCCGTGCGTGTATCGCATCACGAAGTTTACTACGGCGAAAAGTCACATTGATCTGTTATTGCTGCGCTGCGAAAATAAATTCCATTACGTTACAATAACGGATTTCGATTATTTTATAAATGGTTTTAATCCGAATCGCAACTCGAGACATTACTGCAAGTATTGTTTAAACGGTTTCTCGGATCGAGAGACGTACGAACGCGATCACTTACCCCTGTGCGAGGGGATTCCGTTTCAAAAGACGACCATTCCAGAAAATAAGACGTTGTATTTTCGAAATTTCAAGCACAAATTGAAGAGGTTATACGTAGCCTATGCTGATTTTGAGTGTATTCTGCAACCAGTCAGCTCTTGCGACCCATCGGGATCATTTACTAGGGTACGTCATATACATAGCCCGTGCGGATTTGGTTGCGTCATCATCGACCATCTCGGACGCATATTTTCGAAGAAAGTATATAGGAATCCCGATGGCGTCGAGGTGTTTTTCCAGTATCTACGAGTGCAACGCGAAAAAATCGTCGAGTACGTGGATTCTCATGACAAACGAATGATTCCGTTGACGAGGATGGAAGAAAACGAATTCGCGTCAACTCGAATATGCCACATATGTCGTCTCCCGATCTCGGAAAACGAGGATAAAGTTCGTGATCACGATCACATCACCGGGCGGTACAGAGGTGCAGCGCACAATTCGTGCAAAGTAGCATTCACTTTAAACAAGGACATAGTGGTGGTTCTACACAACTACCAGAATTTCGATAATCACCTCATCGTAAAGTCTTTAAAGAAATTCCACGACGAAAAACAGCTTCGGAACGTCCGCATCGTCGTGAAGACGAAAGAAAAGTTTACCAGCCTGCAGCTTGGTCCGTTCAAGTTCATCGACAGTTTCGCATTCATGGCTGCTTCTTTAGAAACGCTGGCGGCCAATCTAAATGCTTTCCCCATCCTCCGGACACTGTTCCCAGATACAGAGTTGTGCGACGAACTCGTGCGAAAGGGCGTTTACCCTTATGAATACGTCGCTGATTGGTCCGTGTTCGACGAAGAGCGTCTACCTCCCATCGAAGATTTCCGGTCGTCTTTGAAAGGAGACATCACCCCGTCCGATTACGAGCGGGCAAAGCGTATATGGAGTGTCGCGAAATGCCGAACTTTCGGAGACTACCACGACCTCTATCTGAAAACCGACGTTGGGTTGCTGGCGGACGTGTTCGAAAACTTCCGTAGGACTTCCGTCGAGAATTACGAGCTGGATCCGGCACATTATATGTCTACGCCTTCCTTGTCTTGGGACGCCGCTCTGAGAAACACCCGACAAAGCGTGGCACTCATACAGGATGTGAATGCACACTTGTTCGTAGAATCGAGCATCAGAGGCGGTGTTTCGTTCATCCCCAACAGATACGCGAGAGCGAACAACCCCTATTCTCCTATGACGTACGACCCGGCGTTGGACATTAGCTATATCATCTACTGGGACGCCAACAATCTGTACGGCTGGGCCATGAGTCAAGCTTTACCGACCGGGGAATGTGAATGGATGGGGGATGAAGAATTGGCTTCGATCGATGTTGGCACCTACCCGGACGACGGGCCAACGGGGCTGTTGTTGGAAGTAGACATCCACTACCCCGCCGAACTGCATGCCGCACACAACGATTTCCCGCTTGCTCCCGAGCATGTGACGATTAACAACAGCGGAGTATCGCCCTACAATCTCCGATTATCGAAAGATCACGGCCTCAACCCATCGAAATCGAGGAAACTGACACCCAACCTCCGAGACAAGACAAATTACGTAGTTCACTACAGGCTTTTGAAATATTACCTCAGTCACGGTCTGGTTCTGAAGAGAATCCATCGCGGTCTGAAGTTTGCCCAGAAACCGTGGCTGAAGACGTACATTGATTTAAACGTTCGCAAGAGACGACAGGCGAGCTCGTCCTCCGAGAAGAACTTTTACAAGCTGATGAACAACGCTATCTTTGGCAAGACGATCGAGAATAAACGCAATCGATCAAGCGTCGTCCTGGCATGCGACCAACGCAAGGCGGTACGTGACATGGCTGACCCGAAAACGACGAGTTGGACGATCATCGATGAGGGACTGGTGGTTGTATCCAAGAAACAGGCGAACGTGGTGCTCGATAAGCCTATTTTGGTCGGTCACGCGATACTAGAGTTAGCTAAACTACTCGTCTATCAGTTCCATTACGATTTCGTGATGGCGAAATACGGTAACGAACGTAGCAAGTTACTACTAACCGATACCGACTCTCTAGCCTACCACGTATTCACCGACGACGTGTATAAGGACATGGGTGAAAGACCGGATCTGTTCGATACGTCAGATTATCCCGAGAGTCACTTCCTTCATTCGAACACGAACAAAAAAGTTCTGGGTAAGATGAAAGACGAGACGAACGGTGTCCCCATCCTGGAATTTGTCGGGTTGAAGTCTAAGATGTATTCTATGCTTCTGGACGACGGTACCAGCAAGATAACGGCGAAGGGCATTAAAAAGACGGAATTAATTAAACACGAGACGTACAAGAAAGTGCTGTTCAAAAGAGAGGTGTTACGTTGCGAAGGTACGTACATCCGATCGGAAGCTCATGAACTGCGCACAGTGACGACGAAGAAAATAGGAATGACGCCCTACGATGATAAGAGGTGGATATGCGAGGACGGCATCCGTACGTTGGCTTACGGTCATGCGGAGATCGATTTATGCGAAGAAATGGAAGGGCTAAGTACCTAGGGCAGTTAGTTCGTCCACCCAGCTGTCGTATTTCGAGTCGTAGCCTCTCCACCTCACTAAATATTGAAACTTTCCGTCTCGTCCTTTTCGTGTTCGAATGACTTTTTGTACTAAAAATAAATCCGGTACCTTTGTCTCGTTAATTTCCTGTTCGTAGAAACTTCCCTTCAATTCTTCACCACCGTAATCTTTCAAAACGTAAGTCACCGGCTCCGTTTTTTTGGCCTCGGCGATCGTAAAAACTTCGTTCGTCCAGTTTTGCAAGTAACCTTTATCGAATATTTTTTTGGCTTTGGAAAAATGCGTACCTTCGTTCCGACCTTATACCTGGGACGTTTAATGGGAGTTTTCGGAGTTGTGCGTCTGAGAGTCTGCTCGTCTCGCTCAGTCACGTCTTTAGGTTTCATACCGGTAGTAGAATGAACTCTGTCGTTATATTCTCTCACGATGCTTTTCAGGATGGGTAACCATTCGTAACTACCACGTAATGTGAACCGTTTCCACATGATCGATTTGAGAGTTCGGTTAAAACGTTCGACTACACTCGCCTTTTTCTCCGAGTGAGTAGAGTACATGTTGATACCGTAGCGTTTCACGAGTGCTTTAAATTCCTTATTATAAAATTCTTTACCTAAATCCACTTGTAAATTTCGTGGCGGGGTGGTACTGTTAAGCATCGTCTCGAAAGCGGCCGTGACGTCTTTACCCGTCTTGTTTTTAACCGGTTCCACCTGAGCGAATTTAGACATGACGTTGATGCAAGTGAGTAAGTACTTGTAATCGTTATTCAGTTTCGCGTAAGGCTGCATTACGACCAAATCGACTTGCTATAAGTCGTGTAAACTGAGTACTATGACTTTCCTTCGCGGAAAATTACGTCGCGCCGACGTATGTAATTCATTAGCTAGAACATTCATCTCCTCTTTCCGTCTCAGAGGTGAGGATTTTTTTTTTTTTTTTTTTTTGCCCATGCCCAGCTTGAGTTTTGCTTTCATACCTTTTTCGACGATGACCGCGGCTAACTTTTGTTTCCAATTGCTCGAGGGATCGTTACGAACGGCTTTCGCGGCATCCGCTAGTTTCCTATCGACCTCGTGTCTATTTTGTAAATCGGACGACTGAGCATAAGCCACGTCATGCTCCTTGCAAGCTCCATCCAAGGGATTTATTCCCGAATCCCCTCTCGCCAATCTTTTCGCTAGCTTCGTGCCGGGACCGCAGTACTGATACCCAGGGAGATGCATTTCGACCGGGATTTTGTCTATTAGCCGATTCAGTAAACCCTTTCCTTCCTTCTTAACGAAATTATATTTTTTCCCACAACAAATTTCGCATCTTGTGACCGCCAGTAGACGTCCGTTACGTGTCATCTGAACAATCCGATCTTCCACGTCTCCCGTACGTTTCCTGCACTTTAGACAGTACCTCATCCTCGATCGCCGAATATGTTTTTGTATATGACGCTCTTATTTTTTTTATTTATAACAAATCTTTCTTCCAACTCGTTAATTATTTCGATTATTTCGTTCCTGTGAGCGTCCCCTCCCGCTTCGTACGATTCGTAAAGCAGCTTCAATCGCTCCACTAGTTCGTTGGGGTCATCGTAGTACTTGTAATCCACTCCTCTCGCCAAAACCTTCGTCATTCCCTTTCCCTTCTTATCGATCTTCATGTCTTCCCAGATCGGTTTGACTAGTTTCTTGTACATGTCGGAACCGCTGCCCTTCGGTTTTCCGGTCTTGGGATCGTTGTTGACGTATATGCTGTTGGTGCTTTTCAGGATATCGGCGAAATTAGCTCGAACGTCCGGCGAATAACTTTTATATTGAGGCTTTCTGTTAGTCAGTAAACTCCACAATTCCTTATGTCCTCGATACTTTTTTCCTCCCACGAGTATATCGTTTTCGTATATCTTAACCGTCTTATCGCCGATTTCCAGATTACGACTTTTGTTATTGTACCTGATACCGAACGGATGATCTCGATCGGGATTAGTGAAAAATTCGTGTAAAAAGTACGTGGCAGTTTTTCCGAGTACTTGATCCGGTAATAAATCTTCCAATCTGCGATGAGCGGTTACCGGCGGAAGGGGAGAAGAAAGTACTCTTCTGAGCGGAACTTTAGCTCTCACTCCTGTAGCTGCGGGAGTGATTCTCGGTTCGGCAGTACCGGCGTACTCGCTCGTTGTTGCAGAGGGCGTCGTGAGGATAGAGGGGCTAGCGGCAGCAGCAGCGGTGGTGGAAGGGAGGCTAGACGTAATCGCTCTTTCGTTCGAAACGAGAGGTGTGCTAAACAATTCGGGTACGCCGCTAAGTTGACTTTCCGAAGCGGACCAGGGTTCGGTATCGTCCATAGAATCCTCGAAGACGTCGTCCTCGTACGCTTCTTTATTTCCCGCACGGAGAAAAAATTCTTAATTTCGGGTGGTTTCGTTTTCTGTATCGCTTCGGTAGTCTTTAATATTGGATCGACTACCGGTTTGAAAAATTCACCGAGCGTTTCGTCGCGAGTCTGTTCGCCCATTCTCGCGTTAGAAAATTTTTTTATTAATCGACGTTTCAACGCCGTGAGTTTACGATCTACCGTCTTCGACATTGTTTTTTTTTTTTTTAATAAACGAAAAAAATTGTACCTACTTCGAGGCATTCCATCCTAAGTCGACATCGAGGTCGAGTTGGTCACGTGAGGGAAAACTTACGTTTTTAACGGTTTTTCTCTCTAGTTTTATCGATCGATAAGAATCCGTATGGGTCGCTCCAGCAGTCTTCGCACAAGGACTTGAATTCCGTAAAATCCATGTCCGCTCCTACGTGATTCTCGAAAATATGTTTCAAGTTTAACTCGTCTTGCCGGAACAACACTAGAAAATTCGCATTGTCTCTCACGACTTGTTTGGGGACTCTCGTATAAGACTGTGTGCAGTAAAACATGTCGGCGTTAGAATGTCGTCCCTGAGAAAAGTACCGTTCGATGTTATTCTGTTTGTCCAGCAACACGTCGTCGAAAACAACTAGATTTCTGTACGAGGAATCCAAGTCTTCGGGCGGTGTCAGATCGGCTTGAGTTTCGTGAAAAAAGGCTACGGGACGGTCCAATACAGGCTCGATTTCGCGAAATAAATATTGCAGCAACTGATATTTCTGTTGACATAACGTTCTACAGTATACGTACAGTCTGTCGTAAGGTAACCAATCTTCATTCAAAATAAAATTAAATAATAAATTCGTTTTACCGCAGTTAGCGGGACCCACTACCATACACCTTATTCCGTCGTTCGGAAGGAACGGATGCGGTGTCGGTGCGTTGATAGACTTAGTCAAAAAATCGTAATTCCTGATCTTCATTTTTTTTTTTATTGTAACAGTTTTTCAAATTCCTTTTCCGAGAACGTCACGTTTTTGTCCATTGGATGGACTTCACCGTATTCCGTATTGCACCAGAACAATAGCTTATTTTCACCATTTCTGGGAAGATAAACCGAACTGATTCTTCCAACGACTCGGCTAAGTTTCGCGTAACCTTTTCCGTGCATATTAAACCATGGTTTTGAAACCACTGTCGATCGCAGCTTACCGTCTACCTTGTGAATTCCTTCAAACACCCACGTTCTCAGGCACAGAGAATTAGCCGAAGCGGCCGAGCACTTGTCGAAACAAATCTTATCGGAATGCCTAAATTTCGCGTTGAATAGTTTCAAATACATCTTTTCGTCCCTGACGTACGCGAGGTTCAGTTTACCGCAAATGTGTTTCTTCAAATCTTCGAACGGTACCCTACATGATGCATCGGGGGAAATCCATCCTTTCATTGGAGTATCGGTTATCGGATAGCCGAACCCTTCCACATCCGCAAACTCCACCGGAGGGGTAAGCGAATACTTGGTACCGTGAGAAAATTCTTCGCAATTCGTAAGTCGAATAACATCTCCCTTGATCAGCTCGGATATTCTAGTATCACAAGAAGTCATGATTGAAAATTTATATGAATTTTTTTTCCGCTACGATTGTCTTATTACTTAAGGAAATATTTTAAAGTAATTATTTTTCTTTTTTTTCTTAAAGGACTCTTCTTTTATTATAATCGAAAATATTTTCTCGTACGCTACTCAATTTTTTTTTTTTTATTCGTTCGTATATACGATAAACAATTGCAAGTAAAACGTAAGATCCGGCACGTTGTAATCATGCTCGCTGCTTACCGAAATTGTTGTAGGAGGTTCTAATTTTCTAGGCTCGGTATAATTTGTAACGGTCGTGAACTCTTCCGCTCGTTTGCCGATATGAAACTTCGTTTCCCCTGTTAAGCAAGTAACTTGAAAATGCCATTCCTTAACGGTAGAAGATAAAATGGCTTTCACGAGCTTAGCAGGATGCAGGATTAGGAAATGCCCCTCTTTACCGTTATAGTTCCAAAACACGTCTTTGTTTATGGGATTGGACGCTGTAAATTGAATGCACGTCATGGCAGTGTTTTCCACGAATTCTTTCTTCGCAGCATCGTCGGGTAAAGTGGGACGCCTCAAGCGACTGATCGGTTTTTCGGACGCGTCAAAATACGTTTCCTTGCGCATCAAAAAATTTTCATCGACGTATTTCTTGTTAGCCGCTGCATCTACGTTAAGTCGAACCAGAGTGACGGCATCTTCGGGATGGATCGCCTCACCTACGTTAGTCAGACGCTTCCCTCCCATATCGAATTGATCGTCGTTCGTCAACTCGAACCCGAGTCCTTTCTCTCCTCGCTGGCCCCTAGGTCCGATACCTGCTACGGCTACAGTTCTCTTCTTCCGAGATCCGAATTTATCCACCGACATTTTTTTTTTATTAATTATTTTTTTTTATTTTTATTTTATTTCGCGAAGTCGTTCAGTATCTTTTCGTAATTATCGGTTTCCGACAAAGCCAGCAAAAAATATAAACACGCATGCCCGCACAAAACTTCCTCGTAATTCTGCACTCTATAGAAATTGTAAGCGATCGCCAATGAATTAGGAGGAGGTAAATCTACGAAACTGTCGAAGTAAAAAGGCCGGTTATTTACGTTCGTGGAATAAGCCACCCAATGCGTCCCCTCACCAGCGTGGAAATCTTCCAAATTAACTATGCCACATTCTCCGTCCGTCCAATTTTTTTCCGGTAGTCGATCCTTGCTAAACGTTCCTCTGTATTTCGGAATGCCGAGTAGACGAGCCCACAGATTTATATCCGAGTCGTACAGAGGCTTATCAAATCGTATCACGTTCTCGGAGGTCTCAGAAACAATCCCTTCCCTCGAGATTTCCTTTTTCCGCTCTTTTTTTTTCTCTTAAGCCCTTTGCCTTCCATCAGTTTATTATGACGTTGCACTTCGGCCAACATCTTAGCGTCCGATTTCGCTTTATTAACGGCTTGAGCTATCGCCGCCGATCCTCCCGCCAATCCGCTGATTCCGGCTATGATCGCGGGTAGCAGAGCGAACGGTAAGAACCCTCCGGTCTTCCTCTTCTTCGTCGTTCTCTTCACCCTCCGTCTCATGGTCCTCGACTTATTATTATTGGACATCATTCTTTTTTAATATACGACTTCGACTTTACCCCTGTCTAATTTCAATCTCATCTGCCTGTCGCCGATCAAAAGAGCGTGGCATTTCGTACCGACCGCTACGTTCGCCCCGAATCGCATTTTGACTTGGACATCGACGACACCGGACTGTAGACGTTCGTTCTGTTTCGTACAATCGATCACCACTAGAGAATAGGCTTTTGCGAAATGAGCCATATTGACAGATGCATCGACGGCGTCATAGTTGTGTAGTCTGAATTCGCGGAACATGCGGTACAAAACGGCATAATCTCCCTTGGTGAAATTCACGTTCAAGTCGAGGAACGGATACCGCTCCGAGTTCAAGGTAACGTGGCAGTCGTTCAGCGAACAATGATCGAACACGGCCGAATTCTTCGTTTCGTAGTTGTGCTTAGCGGTCTGAAACCCTAGGACGATCCATCTAGGTTTTTCTATGGCCGAAGTAGTAATCAGTCGCCACGTAAAACTGGAAGTCAGAGGCAGATCACAAGAATCGTAATGCCAGTGCCTGAATCCCATATCTATCGAACTACCGCGCTCTATCATGGCGTACAGTTTCAGTTTGGGTTCGTCGGCCAGCTGTACGTGCGGTACGTGCCAACTCAGATGCGTCAACTCTACTTTCGCCTCCCCCGCAGCTTGAGCTCTGAACACGGCATCCGCATTCCCGCCTCTCATGAGCGTGAGAGTCTGTTTGATGCCGTAAATCAATTTCGTGTAATTTTCGAAAAAGCCCAGGAAGTGAGAAGCCGGAACGACGAAGGAGAAACTTCCCTTAGGATCGGTTCGCTTGACGATGAGGTCGTGTCTCGTCTTAAATCCGTCGTTTTCCGCTAAAACCGCACCCACGCTTTTACTAGAATCCAACGCCCAGCAACTGCCCAACAAAGACTCCTGCTCCCCGTAACCGTACGTGATCAGCCGCTTCATGGTGGTCGCCTGACCGGGATAATTGAGTTCGTCGACTCGCTTATCACCCAGATGGTACTTGATGTTACTGAACAAGTACATGATGCCATTATTCACCAAACTCACCAAATCCGCATCCACATAGGCGGTCCCGTCATTCTTAACTAGATTTCCTTTAACCACTAGGTAACTCTTACTCGGATGAGTAAACAAATCCTGGTTCTCCAAAACTATGCGTATTTCGGAGTTGACGTTGTTGAGATTCGTTCCCACGATAGGATTATATTCGTGATAAACGTAGGACGAAATCGAATTATCGACGACCAACGGCTCGTCTATGTCCAAGTATTCTTCCGCTACGACACTCATGGTAATCTCAGGAGATAATTTATAAAACCTCTGTTCTTAGCAGTGAGAGGATCCCGTCTTTTTTTATTAGTAGTATTTTCTTCGTCGTTTGTTCGTCGACTGAAAGGTCTTTTCCGAAAGATCAACATTTTGCCCTTCTTTTTTTTTATTCACAAAACCGATCTCAAATGCAATCTCACGGTCACCTCTTCGCCTCGCAAATTTAACATTTTGTTTTCATCCTGCGTGGTCAGCCAAACCCTCATACTTCTAATGACGTCTCTAGTTACTGGCAGATAGATTAAGTTATGCGGAGTTTCTACGATTTTATACCCAGGAGGAACGTTCGGGGAAAAACTATAAGGCGTGGGTATCGTCTGTCCGTTCAAAAACGAGCCGCCGATGACGTCACAATGAACTAGTATAGAATTGACTTTCAATATATTTACGGTACTTTCTCCATCCGATGTTTTAGCGTACACTCGTCCCTCGAATCCTAGCATGTCACGTAACGTCCCTGCCCCACCGAAAGAAACTCTATAATTCACGTCGTCGATGATCAAACGACATTTCAAAGTATTAGTGTTCGGTAACAACTGTATCACCTTTTCAGGATCCCCGTTAGTTCGAAGCGCGCCCTGAATGTAATCATTAATGTCCGCTACTTCGTACGATCCTTCAGGGATCAATACTGATTTCCAAGTTTTCCCCTTATCAACGCTATACTTGAATCTGTTATTCTTGGAGTCTACGTTTGGGAAACTGTGATACGTCTCTAAACTAACCAAAGCCAATTCGTATCTTCTTCCAGGCGTCAGCACCCACGGACTGCTAAAATCCGTATTAATGTCAGTCGTTTTATCACTCAGAATGATACTGTAAGACTCCATATTCTTTTTTTATTATCGATGATAAAAAACACCCGTCCAGATCGACGAAATCGTCCTTAAAAGCACGTCCAGATTGACAAAACCGCCACCCAGTGCCACTTCCGCAGCAGAAATTAATTATTTGTGCATTACTTATGCACAGACAGAGAGTTACTTATGCACAGACAGAGCGTTACTTCTGCATAGACAGTGCGTTACTTATACTCGCATTAAAAAAATGAACACCTTCTGCTGAAAAAAAAAATCTAATATTATTAATCTAGCGATTAAACCGTGTAGGCAACTTGCACACGTCACAAACCCACGACTGCAGCGGAGGTTATAAC
>JAQIUY010000050.1:0-11860 GCA_034697085.1 Lithobius crassipesoides
GATTTTGGGGAGCCTTAATGGCCTCCTGACTTGTACGAGTCATCGACATCTAATTGGACGCAAGAACACTTCTTTATCATATCAGGCACTATTGATATAGTACTTTTCAATTTTTCGATTTTTTTTGGAAAATAAATCGAATATTTGAGGTTTTCAAGGGTTTACTGTAACCTTAAGGACGAAAACAGCTCCAGGAATCACGGTGGTGGAAAACTGACATATGGAAGTCAAAAATTAGGACTAAGGTTTCAACGCAGAAATTTGGGGAATATTGATAAAGGACCCAAATTAATTTGGTGTTTCGAAATATTGGTTTAAATTTTCTACGTCGTTTAGGCTTTATTTTACTCGCCTTAATTTTATTCGACGTTGCCTTGCCTTCATCGTGTACTTAAGAGAAATTTTTTTATTAGTATCTCGGAATGCTAAATGAATTACTCATGTTAAAAGTCAACCAAGGACACATATAAATAATTTTCTCACATCTTACTCACTTTTTTATCTCCCAGAACTCAAACGTTTAGCCATGGACCGGCACCAAATTAACTCGCAGCCCCACCAACAGACGCAGTTTATTGACAGCCCAGTTCTCCAAAGTAAAGCATGAAAAGCGATTAGTGAGTCTTTACAAGAGAATGAACCATAATTTATAAAGACTTGGTCCAACAGTTGGTGACTGATGAAGACCTTGTCAGCATTTATTTGGCAACTACACGAATGAGAGATTGGGGAAATGTTCTGGTCAGTATGAGAAGATCTCTGCTCACAGCAAGGTATTGCGAGAAAAAGGTAACATTGCGTATCAGAAACGAAATTTTGATGAAGCACTCCAACTCTACGATGAAAGTGTTGTGTTCACAAGTGGACCGCCAGAGAGTACGTGTCTGGCACTGGGATACGCGAACCGGTCAGCAGTTTGGTTTGAAAAGAAGGCATACCAAAAGTGTCTTAAAGATATCGAACGCGCTCTTGCAAATGGCTATACTGAAAATCTTAAGTATAAACTGCACAGGCGACAAGCAGAATGTTACATAAACACTGGCCAGTTATCCCATGCTCTTCGGTCAGTGGATTCTGCCTTGGAAACGTCCAGTCATTCAGATCTGGCTGAAAACAAGAAGGAAGAATTAGTTAAAGATCTGAAAAATTTGAGGAACAAGATCTGCGATTCTGTAAAAGATGGAGATGTTGCGAATTCCGTAGAGGATGTAACAAGCTGTGAACAAAAAACAGAAGGAATAACTGGAATAATCAACAACACTGAGCTGGCCCACGGAAAAAATCCAACATGTCCGACTGTATCCAGTGCACTCAAGGTGGGATTTGATCCCGTGAAGGGCCGTCATATGCTCGTCGACCGAGACCTGCAATTCAATGACACCTTAATCGTTGAGAGACCTTATGCCTGTGTACTGTTTCTAGATTACATAAACTATCACTACTGGAATTCTGAAGTGATCTTGGTTACGGAAGAATTTTACGCATCAACTGTGCCTTGTAAATATTGCACAGAAGTGTTTCGAGCAGGATTCGAGATGACGCATGGGACGATTTTCACTATTGTGAGTGTGGAAGCCTTACAATACTGCCAGAGTTCGGCTACCCTCACTTACCTCTTAGAATTATCTTGAAAGCTGGCTTACAGACAGTCTTGGAGTCCAAAGGTGTAAGCCATGCTGAGCCTTCAACAGAGCGAGCAGATTCCCTGGAATTTCTTACGGCAAGTTGCAGCAATGCAGCCCGATACAATGCTATTCGTTCTTTACAAAGTCATCAGGAGAATGTTGATTCCCCAAGCAAATGGGATGCTGTTGTTATAGCCTTACTTACGTTGACATGGATTGAGAGTTGTTACTTGAAACACGCAAAATACATGTCAAATGTGCCTTTGGAGGCAGATATTGAAAACAATACAGCAGAAGTTTCAAACGACAAGACATCTGCTGTGAATGGGAACACTTCCACGTACCGGCTTACTTTGGAACAGCGTAAATTTTTGACATCTACAGTTGTTCTTCATTACTTTCAATGTAAGTGTAATTCTTACTCCATAACCGAACTTTATCGCTATATGGCTGAATGCTCAACCGTCGTTGGACAGATAGCTGACAGAACCGTTGCGGTCGCAGTTTACCCGTCGTTTAGTCTTTTCAACCATGATTGTGACCCAAATGTTGGAACGTTTCCTTATAGAAATGTGATGATTGGTCGTGCTATCAAGAAGATTCCAACTGGAAAAGAAGCGTGTATTTCCTACGGAACAACATGGTGGGAAGCGCACGTGCAACACCGACGAGAATTTCTACAGAAGAACTTTTCCTTCAACTGCAATTGCCGATCTTGTCAAAATGATGCAACCATCCAACAGATTTTTTAAAGTCCGCAGATCCGACCAGTGCACCATCATCACAAGAGATGAGTCTGCTGCAAGTTCTTGATTTATTCCACCGAGGCAATGATCTTGTTCCACAAGAAGAGTACGTCGGAGTTGTAGATGCCTTCCTGCTCTGTCTTACCACCCTCTGCAAAGAAGTCAAGTACCCTCGCAAAAATTTCACTAGAATTTACTGGAAAAGCCATGATCAATTGCTGCTGTGCTTTGAACGAATGATTTCGCAATGCAGTTTTGATGCAGACCAACAGAAGCATGTTTGTAATTTCAACACAGGAAGCATTAGGTATGCTAGTATGCATCGGCTTTTTACAATGCAATCGGGACTGAAGCAAGCTCTGAAGTTTATAGCCGATGAAGTTGACTTGGGCACAGGGAGAGAGAGTGATCTGCTTTGCAACATAGCATTGGATTACGTCTGCGTTATACTTAAGATCACAAGACAGAGATCAGAACTATGTTTTGATGAAGACTGGTATAATCTTGCAATAGCTTCTTTAGATATAGTGAAGAAGATTTTACTGGTGAAGAAAGGCTTGGGTGGGGTGGGTAGCAATCTTTGTCTGTATTCTCGCTTTGTTGAAGATGTGTGCACTGTGTTGGAGTGCTGGGTGGAACAAGGGAAAAGACAGAACTTGTCTCGTGCATGCAACGAAGACGATTAAGTGAACATCATAATTAGAGATATTTTGTTAAGTTATGCTGTGTTAAAATAACTACAAAAAAAGAGGGTGAAGTTTTATAATTCATTTCTAAGGTTTTGTTTCTAATTTCTTCTATGAGTCGTGTATAGTGTGATATGTTTTAGATGTTTATGCATGTTTGCTGTTGAGAACATAAACTCATTTTGTTCAAAACTCTAAAACGTCATGCTTTTTGTGACATGCGCACTCCGTCGAGAATTTGGTTGCTATTATTTGAGATCTTAATCACAGAATACTCTTAATATTCTTCCTGAATTGCCTGAATTGAGTTGTCATGAGTTACAACATGTGATATGAGTTGATGGATATAAACTAGATTTAGCGTGTTGTGTTTGAGTGCTAGATGTAGGTCAGAAGGCATTGATCAAACAAAAAGCAACTGCCCAAAAGAAAATATTTGTTGAGTGTTATGCTTTAAGTTATTGAAGGCAGTGTTTATAGTGTTCAGAATATTATTGTACCATCAACATGCAAATAAAACAAAGGAAAGTTATAGTCCTATTAATAAACATAACCTAGGTGCAATATAAAAATAACAAGTTGCAATATTAAGTGTGATTTGTATGAAACCCTAGGAAAATTATACTCAATTTTTATCATTCCATAGCATGTCCGGAGGCTATCCTGGCCAACCTAAGTAAAAGCATTGGGAAGGATCTTCGAAGTTTGGCTCGTGCCATGGGAGTCGACCCAAATTTCGAAGATCCTTCCCAATGCTTGAATCGAACGTCGAGAGTCAGCTGCTTCAACCACCTCGAGATACCTCAGGACTAGACAGTTAGACGCGCTCCCAGCTTTACGCCATGGCGCCATTCCAGTCTCAAATTAAAACCTTTCAATCTCATTAGCCTAGTTAAAAGTCGTTCAAAACTCATTAAAATTCATTAAGTTATAGTAAAACGGCATCTATCAAATTAGATCACACATTAAAACTCATTAAATTACAGAAAAACATCAATCATGTTAAAGTTAAAAGTTAAAACTGCCATTCGAACGGGCAGCCTGCCAAAGGCAGTTGACGCAACCCATAGTCTTAAACAGGCAATAGCTCAACGGGTTCTATCTCCACCAGAAACGTCATTTCCAATAAAGGTCGTACTCGCCACCGCAACCAGTGAAACACAATGACCTTCTCGTTGAAGCACAAGAGTTGAAACGGTATTAGTACAGTAGAAGGTCCACAAAAGTGGTGAATTCAGTCTTGAATTCACGAAGACGTCTTGACTCCGACAATGTCCAACAAAATCCTTTTGGGACCGTTCCTCTAAGGAAGGCCGCCCTCGCAGCAGCGCGCTGCGGAAGTTCACAGTCCATAAGGACATGCTGTACAGTCTCGGGTTCCCCGCACTCGCAGAAGTCGGTGTCACGAAGACCAAATCGACGCAGGTATGCCGCAAAGTCGCCATGCTCAGTGATAACCTGCATAACTTTCCTACTGACTCCCTGCATCTCAATGCCGACCTCAGGGAAGTATCGGTAAACACTTCTTCCAACCTCAGCCACGTCCCAATCGAGCTGCCACCGAGCCAAGACCGACCGCTTCATCTGTGTCTTTGACGCGCAGATAGGTAGTTTAAAGGGGACGACCTCAGGGAGTTCAACAGCAGACTTTGCCAACGCATCTGCTCGCTCGTTTCCAACAATCCCTGCATGAGCCTTAACCCAATACAGATCGCCCGGGAAAGTCTTAAATAGGCTCGACATCCTCCGTCGTACAGCAGCGATTAGTTCATCACCTGGAGTCTCGGCAACAACCGCACTAAGTGCAGCACGAGAGTCAGAAACAAGACCAATGTTTTCGCCTGGACGCAGCTTCCTCTTCACCAGTTCTCCCGCCAAGCAAAGGCCAATCAATTCTGCCTGAAATACTGAACAGTCGGTTGGCAGGCGTACGCGAAGTGAGTCGACCTCTTCTCCACGAATGTACAAAACACAGGCAGAGCCCACGCCATCAGAGGTCTTGGAACCGTCGGTGTATACAAGTGTCCTATGATCATGAGTGGCAGCAGCAAAGTCACCTACATCCAACCTTCTTCTGCAGGCTGGATGGGGCAGACTAAACATAGGGACCTGCTGTACGTATTCTCCTCTCTGAATTCGAGCACGATGACGATAGAGTTCGAAGGCAGTAATAGCAATAGGAGGTATTCCCAGGAGTACATATAGGGCCTGAGTTGAGACAGTCCTGTAGCACCGTGCGATGGCCAACAGAAAAGGACGAACCATAGAATTCAGCTTACGCTCGATTCTAGTATCATGTGCTCGGTGACCCCATACCGAAGCTCCGTAGAGAATCATTGGTTCGATCGCTCTAAGGTATACCTGCCTCAAAATCTTTGGGGACATGCCCCAAACAGCACCAGTGACAATCTTCAGACGGTGAGAGTAGGCGCAGACTCTAGTGTGTAAATTCTTAACATGAGGGATCCAGGTGAAACGACGATCAACCTCCACTCCAAGGTAACGCATAGATTCTGACACCTCCACCTCTCCATCGTAAAGACGGACGACCGGAACCTCCTGGTCAGGTCTATACGGATGGTAAACAGCGGCAGTCTTCGCGATGTTGAAATTCAGCTTATTCCGGAAAGCCCACTCAGCATAGATTGGCCAGACAGAATCCCACGATGCCTCGACTGCGCGGGCACCTCTCGCAGCAACTATGGCCAAGGTGTCGTCTGCCAAGGCTTGACAATGGTGATCCCGAGCATCCTTCACACGCACTAGGTCGAAAAGATCTTCCATAATAAGTAACCAAAGAACAGGGCCCAAACAGGACCCCTGTGGGCAGCCCTTGGTGATGTTTTTCCTGGAGTCACCCAGTAGTCCAACACGATGTTCCATAAAGCTTGCCAGCAGCCGATACAAATCTCCAGGAACCGCCCGCAGACGCAGCATGTGAAGGAGAGCAGGATACCAAGCATTGTTGAAAGCGTTTTCAATATCAAGTGCAACAGCCAGGCAATCCAGTTGGTTGGTATGAAACTGTTTCACAGTAGAATGGTAACTTTCAATAGCTCTGTCTGCGCTGTAGCCTCTCCGATAGCCAAATTGTCTATTAGAAAGTCCAAGGGTGTTTTCCAGATGATAAGACAGACGATTTGCACACAGACGGTCCAAAACTTTCCCCAGCACAGAGAGAAGACTAAGCGGGCGAAATTTTCCACCGGCCTTGGGGATCAGCACCACCTTGGCAACCTTCCACTCCACAGGGAAATAGCCCCACCTACGACATCCCTCCAAAAGGCGAAGCCAGACCCCCATAGCAAAGCGCTTCAGATGGACAAGACATATTACGGGAAGATGATCCGGTCCAGCTGCAGTATTCAAACGGAAAGCATCAATTGCCGTCTCTAACTCAGTAGCAGCAAAGGGGGCGGCGTCTCCCTGAAGGTAGTCCACGCCGGCATCCACCCGGATCCTGCGATGGTAGTCCGCATCAGTCGAGTCATCATCAGATGGGAAATAAGAGTCTAAGAGGTAGGCATTAGTGTCGCTGACGCTCTTGGTCCAGGTGGAATCGGTTCGTTGTACAGTAGAAAGAGTCTGGATGGATTTCTGCTTCTTCACCATAATGCGATATGGCAGGCCGAAGGGGTCATGACTAGAGTTTTCTTCGCAAAATTTTCGCCAGGCCTCATCCTTGGCTTCCACAATAGATCGTTTATAGTCACTGCGAGCCTCCAAAAAGATCCTCTTGCGCTCAAAGCGAAGGTCCTCCTCATAAGTGTGTTGATACGCACGACGTAATTTTCTCACCCATCTCTTTTTATGCCAAAGATCAGTGGTCCACCAATTCGCTGAGCTGGACCTCAACCCTTTAGGCGTATTTCTGCAAAAGGAATCGGTGCAAAGATTGTGAAAAGCAGTGGCGGCTTGTGGAATCCAGCCCCTCTCCAGAAGGGTGTTAACCTTCTCAAGACCACAACTCACATCCTCTTCAAACGCGGCCCAATTTGTCTGTCGCCACTTATATACTGTACCAGGTTCCACTCTTTCCTGCACAACAAAAACATCAAAAAGAAGCATCACATGATCACTTAGTGAGTCATCCTCAGAATGTCTCCAGTTGCGAATCTCTACTCCAACAGAGACAGTTAAATCTATAAAGCTAGTCCCGTTAGAACTAACGAAGGTGGGCCCACATTCTTCGCGGTTCCAAATTTCACAGGTGTGGAGCATAGCCCATTCAAAAAGAGAGTCTCCCCGAGCATCTGTCACTCCATCTCCCCAGACCGAGTGTCGGGAGTTAAAGTCCCCTGCAATGATGACTCTTTTCCCCAGTCGGAGAACCCGCGAAATCACTGCCAAACTGGGTTCAAGATCCATGTTCCGAGGGCAGTAGACAGAGACTAAGTACATATCTTCCTCTCCGCAAGTCAACCTCACCACCACCAAATCTGGACCGGTAAACTGAGACATTAAGAGGGTCTGTCCACAGGTTTCCCTTACTACAATTGAGGCTCTCACACGACGACCCAAGCCAGCACAGAACATACGATACCCATTCCATCCCTTAGCTGGGTTGCCATCTCCATCAGTATATGGTTCTTGCAAAAAGAAAACATCACTAGAAGGATTCAGTTGTATCGAAGCATATGCAGCTCTACCCTTGCCCAAGTTAACTTGGGTGCAACAGAGTTTCCTAGACATCGAGCTGATATACGGTCCGCTGCTTGCACCTCCGAATTCGCATTAGGAACTCCGGGCACTCCGGATCTCCAGCAGAATGCTCCGTCCAAGCAAGTTTCCTTGCCACACAATGAACACAGCGTAGAAACTCAGAGTCACAGTCCCGGGCCTCATGCCTGCCACAACAATATTCACACACGGGGGGAGATTTGCAGGCCAACGCCACATGACCATATTGTTGGCAATGAAAACACCTGGTGACCGGAAAATACTCAGAGATCCTGATAAGTTCAAGGTCGAGAACACACATTGAAGTCTGCAGCAGAATTTTTAGTAGGCCTGCCGACACTTCAGCTATCCAGTGCTCCTTTGCACGAATTCTACTTCTCCTCTTTGTTACAAACATGAATTCCTCTTCGTACTGTCCAGGCTTCAGGTCTGGCCACAGATCGGCATTCTGGATAAGTATCTCTGTCTTCAAATCTGCAGCTCCATAGCCTTCATCGATGTTGGCGAACATAACAGTTGGTCTTCGTCCTTTAATATTCCTAATCTGAAAACGAGCTTTCTCTGTAAGTTGTTGCTCTAAGGACTCCTTTTGTTGCCTGGACTTGCTCTCCACAAGGATCGCTCCCGAAGAGAGGTTAGCGACCCGCTTAAAGGGGCCCCCAACGTCTTTTAAAGAAAATTCACGCATGATTTGCTTCTTCACTTCACCAGCTTGAGTCCCACCTTCCAAACTGACAATGCTAATGTGCTGCTCCCTTCCTGGTCCAGACTTCACCCTCTTCAAGGCCTCCGAGAAGGAGATCTTGTCACCACTACGACCTATCTTGCTACGATCACCCGAAGCAGCTCTACTTGTTGATCCATCCCTGTGACTACATCGACTCGTCTGGGTGTTAGAACGAGGTCGGAAATCAACAGTCAGTCCTCTAGGTTCCCCCTGCACTGTTAACTTCTCACGAGGGTTGACTTGTTGTTGCAGCTTCATAAATTTGATCTCTTCGCACTTAATTTTCACAATGGACCTAGAAAATATTTTTACCAGCTCATCGCAACAGTCACGCACGTCCGCCTGCTCTTTTCTATTAAAGGTGATTTTTCCATTAGTCTCACGAGAAATTGCCTTGCGTATCAGGTCAATCTGATGATAAACTCCATCCAGCATATCAACTCCTAAATCACCTTGGTCTCCCAAAGAGGATTTATCATCTTCTGTGTCTTCAATCCTCGGTCGTTTAACAGAATCGGATCTCCCCCTAGCTACAGTAGGTGTCCCAACTTCAACTTCCATATTGTCACCACCACCAGAACCTGGGACCAGAACCCCTCCACTAGAAAGCGGGACAGTGGAGGGGGGGCGTAATTTCGTTGCTTTCTGGACGGGGGAAGGGTGTAGTTGCTAGCTGGTAGGACGGAAGGCATAATTCCGTGCTTTCTGGTGGGGGGGGGCGCAATTCCGTGCTTTCTAGTGGAGGGGGGGGGCGTAATTTCGTTGCTTTCTGGAGGGGGGAGGGGCATAGTTGCTAGCTGGTAGGACGGAAGTCGTACATGTTTTCTGTGCTTTCTGGTGGGGGTAGGGGCGTAATTTCGTTGCTTGCCCCGGAAACAAGTAAACGCAATAAGTAATAACCTTTCTTATTATTGGAGTTTTTACGTAATAACCTTAAAAAAAAGTCTCCCAAAACCCTTACCTGTAGTTATTTTTCTACACGTGATACGATTTAATTAATGTTAAATTAACATCTATACGACAAAGTTGCTTAAGATTTAAATTTGCGTTCAGCGTTTCATTGAACTTATACCTGTATCGTCCCGTAAATCCTTTGTGGACAAAATATTGTCCAATTCTTTCAAATAATGTTCAGTAAAATTTGCTAACTGATGAGTAAATGCCTGTCCAGACAAGATTAACATTTCCTGAAAATAAAATAATAAGAGCTATAAGTTATATCGTCTAAAGCAGAACTAGTTATTTCCTATTTTTTGGTTGTAGGGACTTGTTGCTCGGATTTTCTTTGAACTCCCACAAAATGATATTGCTTCTCTAAAACAAGAAGCAATATCAATCGGTTACACCCACAGCTTACCCCTGGACCACCTATGCTTCAGCATCCTTTTTTACTACAAAACTTCATATGCAAACTAGCATGGCCTATATAGCCTACGATGCTTACGAACGTTCGTTGACTAGAGCGCTATTTCATTCCTGCGTATCGAAAGTGAAACAGTCTGTACACTGTAAATGCACGAGCTGCCAGCTCGTACGAAACTGAAAGTGTGTATAATGGCATTTTAAACACCATTTAAGATACAAGATACCTATAAGATACCTGCACTATTCAACAAATTACCCAATCACCTGCTGAAAATAGATGGATTTAAGAAGCTCAGGGATGAACTCAAGACATATATGATAGAAAATAAATGGGAGGGATTAATGAATAATACATAATTCAGAAAAATTTATTACAGGAAGTAATTAGAAATAGAAATTATGACATATGTAATGATGTATTACATGAATTTTAATATTTTAACTTTTGATGTTTAATGATTCTTGTAAGATTTTTGTTATATATAATATATTTGTAATTAGATAGTATGAAAGCTATGTTTATTATTTATTGTTAAATGCCTGGTATAGATAAGCTTAAATAAGTTGAGCTTAATACCTTGTATATGTATAAAAATTAGTAGTAATACATTTCTTCTTTACTGTTCTCCATTATTATTTCATCACACCCAGTCAGGGCCGCCGAGAGCCATGCCGGGCCCCTGGGCTACATAATACTGAGGGCACCCCTCACGCCTCTTTACTGCGTCGCAAAACCTAACATTCTGTCGCTCGTGCTACATTGTACATTCTGCAGACCAGTTTGTATTCAACAATAAAATAATAAACAAAGCAATTATTTACAAATTTTTTTTGACAATGCCCAACACATAGGGTCCGAAGATACTGTAGTATTCTCTCTGTGCTGCACCAACAGTGGGGCCCCGGGCCCAGGACGGCGAGAGCTTGTATGCCACTCATTGCACTTCACTGACGCACTTAAATTTGACCTTAAATAGGTGCTTTGTAGCTTTATTTGATGCAAATCGTCAATTATGACTTCCAAGTTGGCTTGTCTTGCAAGCTGGGCCTCCACAGCCAGCACACCCAGGCTGGACAGTTCATTGCAATTCATTTGTGTCAATATTAAATAACCTGTAAAAATAAAGAAAGGTAAAAGTGTGCGGCCGCGGGCCCCCTAATGGAGCCCGGGCCCCAGGGCTGCATCCCCACCTACCCCACCCTCTCGGCGGCCCTGCACCCAGCAAGAAAGCTGGGTGTGTGTTTCTATGGAAGGGACGGGAGATGGGGGGGGGGAGGGGCAACAGAGAGTAACTTAGGGTATGCGACCTTCTCACCACCCACTCCCAATTTCCGTTTGTAGCCTTCGGCAATTATCAATTATTTAAACTTTCATAATTTATGATTTTCCTCTGAAATTAACACCTCCGTGTTTAACGAGAAGGGACCGGAAAAGTAATTTGGAAAGCTCCTCTTGTGAATTTTTTATTATTACATTTAAGTGGGTATTTGGAAATTTAGTTCGCCCGAAGGCATGCAAGTAAATATTTACAGTATCGACGCATCCGGGGAGTAAAGAGGTTAGTTTAATACCTCGCATTTGATTTTGCACTAATGAAAAAGACACATAAGTAAACGAAATCATGAATTCCTGTAAATCAGGTGAATATATTGGGTGTTCAATTTATCTGAAGACATTGAAATAATTATCTCGAGAACCACACATCGGATCAAAAAAAGAGTGGTAATGAAAAATGTTCGTCTCGAAGGGACTTCATCTAATGATACAAAACTCGACCCTCCACCACCACCCCCTGTGGAGGGGGAGGGGGAGGAAAGAGTTCAAAAACTTAAATGGGAACCCCCATTTTGTATTGCAGATTCGGATTCTACAGAAAAAAATTACTCCAAATTGACCTACGATTCGAGTCATTTCGGTCACAAATGGCGCTGTAATCGACAAAATTCAAAATGCGTAAAAAATCGTTGAAAAATGGGGATATCTCAAGAAATAGGCATCAGATCAGCAAAATAAAATTGAATGTGTTTGAT
>JAQIUY010000051.1:0-11801 GCA_034697085.1 Lithobius crassipesoides
GCTACAACATCACACGACCAAAATAACAGACTTTTGAATTTTTTCCCAAATTTTGCACGGTAAAAAATTTGAAGTGTGTTCCCTTTAAGTAACGTTGGTCGGTGAGCCTTAGATGTAAATTGACTACTGGTGTTCTAGCTGTTACTTTTGGGAAAATTATTTAAGAAGGAAAATTATCGAACTTTGCTTAAATCCAGAAGTACAGTCTTTTCCCTATATACTGCAGTAATGAACACGAAACGTTCAAAGTGGACTTCCCATTGAGCACAATGTTGCCAATTTTAACCCAGTGAAGCAATATTGGTCAACCTGTAGTCTACGTAAATCAGAATAAAAAACACTCATGCCCCATAAAAGACAAGTATTCGTTTCATAAAAATACTATTTGCACAAAAAATACATCCTGTACATCAAAAATATTTCATACCATTCTCTCAAGTGAAATATCTCCAATTTTCCAAGGGTAAATTCCAACCTGAACGGTTAAAGGACAGTCTGCAATGTAAAATGATGATGCAAGCATTTCGTCATAGGAAGAAGAAAATTATGTATTGTTCATCAAGCTAAGAACCTTGTCATTTTTAACCCAACTTCCAGTGTGCCAACCAGGGGATAAATCACCAAAAACTAAAGTTCCTTGGACGCTGAAAAGGTTAAGTAGCTTACTGCACAGCGATGGTAGACTTGTACTATTTCTACAAATATTTGAGTGATTGACTGAGTTAGTTTTTATTAATCAATTAGACACATAAATTGCAATAATACATGTGCAAATTCACATCCCACAAAAGCATGTGATCACGTATTTTCTGGAACTTTGACCAATTTCGTTCGTGTGGGCATCATTCAAGGTGTATAGTGTGCAAGACAATGATGTTATGGTAAATAATATGTGATAACCCACAGTTTATCAGTCTTCGAGCAATTGTGTGGTAGAAAATCATTCATACCACGCCAGTGATGTCATATTTGATGAAACTGATAATATTTCGTGGACGATGCCTTACTGTTAATTGATTAACGAATTGCTTCCCTTACTTCGTTATTTTTTACGTTGCGTATTTCGTGATTAATCTTCCTCCTCATCAGCCAATAGTAAAAGTATTCGTCACACAAAACAATAGGAATATCTCTGCATATGCAAAGTGTTAAGCGCAGGCAAGGAGGTTATGTCTTCTATGGTTGTGACTCGTTTTACGCAAAAACTACTGAAATGGTGAAAATTATTCCAGTAGCAAAACCTGCTGGAGGTGTTGGCCCTGAGCCTCGGACGAACCCATTCAATTTTGATGTTGATCGAGGAATTCAATTCTAAAAAACCCACAACCTTATTTTGCCTATGGGCCGCTCATGCATTGAAAATCTAAACTTAAGCCTACTTTTAGTTTCGATACACAGAGAATAAAAGTGCTCTAGTACATGAAATTTATGGTGTAAAAAACTTGCATCTACAAACATCATAAAAAAATGTCCTTAAATTGTCATAAAGCTGTCTGTATACATTAAAATATGTTCTCGTAATTTAAATTTCGATACACGTAGAGCAAAAATCGCTCAAGACCTGGAACGTACGTAAGCATCGTACAAGCATATAGGAATGTTTGGTCTTGGAGGAGGTCTGTTGTTCTTTAAGTTTACTTTGACCTGCGTGGTTTTGGGCTTTCCATCTGTAATATTTATATTTTTGACTTGCCCACAATTTATTGTGTTAACAAAAACGTATTACATTGAGTTGATGTTGAGTGTTTTTTTGTACTCCAGATTTTGTTTAGAATTAGGTTATATTGAAATTTAAACTGTGCGTAAATATGTAAGTAGTTTCATGGCGCAGTGGGCTCTGTTGTGTTATGGTGTAATAGTGGTAAGTACGTAATTGTCTGAAGGATTGCGTTAGGTTGAGGTGCCACAATAACCATCCAAAGCGTGTAATTTAAACACACCTATTTATTAAGAGATAAGTTAACAATTTGCAATATTTACAGATATATACATTTGAGAAGATTGATTAAATTGTTTGAGTGAATTACCAAATTGGTTTAAATCATTGATTCGTTCTTTCCAAAGACCATAAAACCCTAATACATGAAATCCCATTCAAGGGCACTTACATTTTGGTCAGGAAGAACACAAACACCCACATCTCTGCTGCCGAAGCGCACCCGCGTCGAGTCGCACACCAACTGCCCCTCTGTCATCCCCGATTTCCATCTTAAACCTTTGATTTTTCCCAATATGGCTATGGTACCCTGCGAACGGTTACGTAAATGCGCTGGTCCTGGTTGTTACATAAGATTGCCGTTTGGAGATTCCCAGGGGCCTTCCTTAATGCGCATTCTGTTCTAGTTTCATCTTTAGATTTTGACTAGCTACCCAGCATTTTAACCTAGATCGTTTCCATCCAGAAGCCTGCAGTCTTTATTTTGAGGTGATTCAAAATAGTGCTAACTGACTCTTCCCTTTAGCCTTTGAGACCAAATAACACCCAAATTGATATATATATTCTTTCATTGTTAATTCCCAGTTTACAGAATACCACCGCCTTGGAAAAGAAAAGTGTCTGGAGATGTCCACACACTTTTTCAGACACTTTTCGGCACACGTATTAAGACAAAAACTAAACTACATATCCATAGTAGGTATACAAACCACGGTCTACCCTTTCCAACACACACCAAAGCAAGATTATAAAATTCACACTATTTAATGATAAGTAACACTCTATCGTCCTTTAAATATACCAAGTACACATGAAAACAGGAATATACCACATAATATAGCTGCTCCTATAGCAACAACCCTTAATATGTTTGAAAACATGCCTGAAGATATAGAAGTAAGCCATTCACTGAAAGAAAATCCAGTGCCTTCTCCATGACCAGATTGTGACTGCGAAAACGTGTAATTTGGGTGTTCCAGAAGAACAATAGGATCAGCTAAACAGCCGCTGACTGGTTCACACGACGTCCCTACCCTTGATTTTAAGCATAATTTATCCGAAATACATCTCACATCCGCCCGTAATTGAATTTCAAAAACAGTGGTTTCCGTCAATAAATGTAGTACCCTTGTTGACAACGTATTAAATTCAAAATGAACGCTCACCTCCCCAGGTAAACAACTGCTATGGGCTTCGATTTTTAAAATCGCCATTGTAGCACATTGGAAACACCCAGTTAGTGATATGATTTGATCTATGATTGGGCATATTTTCTTGCTAAATATATAAAATTTGTAATTTTGAAATGTTAAATGAACTACAACAGGAGCTGATTGAATCAGTGGTTACAAACATTTTATTATTTGATAAACCCAATGGAAGGGCGCTGTCTTTCTTAGTAATCATTTGGCTTAAGTAACTAGGAGTGCGTAAACAACGCATGTTTTATTCATAAAAAACACATTGTACTACATCCCTTGGAAACAAAAAATCAGAGGATGTTGTGCTATTATTTTGTATATCCCCTAACATCCCCTTTTGCGGCCGGTGTGGTTCACAAGCCGTTTCTAAATAAGCTTCATCAGGCCGACCTGCTCAAACTACGAAATTCCTCCTTGCCGTTTCGACAGGTTGGTCAAAGGTTCCTAAAACATTAATAGAAATTCCATTACGAACTATCGCGGAACCCTTGACAATGTCGACGACAGTTAAATTTGGAGTTTTGGTCGTTACCCTTACCACAGGTTTACAGTGGTATCCCAAAATTCGCCTAACTTCATAGACATGATGAAAATTTGGAATCAAATACCACCGATAAAATAAACAGGCCTGTGAATCAATAATTAAACAGGAAGTACTGCCTGAATCAGCTGCGAAACAGTCTGTTACCCCAGGGTATGCCAAACTTTCAGTGGTTAATGACGCAAAGGACCAGGGGATAAGCATCCGCGCCCCCAACCGCAATTCGGGTGCTGGGGGCAATTAATCTCTGACAGGTGGCGCATTGTTACTTCATGTGTAAAGTATAACCTCTCTGTCGGCCATTTGCATTCTACTTTTAGAAACAATATGCACAATTCATATCCAATGTTGGACAATACTGGTTGGGCCTGCACTGTCAAGTGGCAGTCTGTCCCTGTATCATCCATTACGCAATCTTTTATACTAGTGTGCAAGATTTTGTGCTCGGAACAACTCGCATCAACTATCGAACAAAACATCAACAAAATACCAACCGCAATAGTACACACAATGGCCACTGGGGAATTGTTCATCCCCCAAAATGATCTCATAACTTTAACCCCAGTAGCCTTAGTGCGGACCGTTTCCGCAGTTTTCTTACTAGGTGAGTTGGTTTGCCCATGTGCGTGTGATTGAACTGTAACACCCGACATGGACACCCCAGCCTCCTGTTCCCAAGCTGCCACCCTATTTCGGAAACCCTGTTTCAATCTTTGTGACTTCTGCTGTATTTTGTTGCCCCCTAATAAGCCAAACAGCATACTGAGCCGCACTGTACCTTTACATACTCGAAAACACGCTCTTACCATAAAATATATCATAACACAACACTTAAAAATCATTGACAATACCGCTTTAATATATAACAACGTAATCCCTGTTAGAAGTATTAACACTGCATATATAGCATAGGAGACCTGCGGCGGTAAACAACTCATGTGGCGAAACATGTCCATACAAAGAAAGCAGGTTATCCTTTTGCATAATTTTGTTCCTTCCAATTCAAAACTTCCCTCCAGTAACTTATTTTGTATTGTCACAAAAAGTACCTTTAATGTACCGGCCTCAAGTAATAATTCCGTCGGTACGACCACCTGCAAGTTATCAGATAACACTTTCGCCACATGTTCTACCCCATCTTTCCGCAAAATTAAAGTGCCTTTATCACTTAACGTTAATACTGGTTCCGTAAACAGAACATAATTATCGCCATTTCTAATCTCCATTTTCTGCACACTTAATAATGACCTTTTTTGTTTCCCTATAAGAACTCTCGTATTTGCCATAGACACACGCGGAGCTAGACAAACTTTATAACTTATGACAATAAATGATAAGGTTGTAACGTTCTCTGTTCTATGGATTAGTTCACTTTTAGCAGGTACAATTTGACACACACATGATGAATTGTCATAGCACTGGACATGGTTGCAGAAAGAAGGCGCACCAGTACATTTTGTTTTTGCACACCCACAATCCTCATCCTCATGATGACAGGAATAATAAAACTGAGAACCATTATACTGCGCAATTTGGCGTAATAGAAATTGGTGTGGTCTTTCCAAAAGACCAAGATCGTCCCTGAAAATTGAAATCCATCCGAATACGCATTTGTTACAGTCCTGGAATCTGCAACTTGTCCCATGCTGCCATGTGGAGTTCATATCTGCAGTAAGTGTACAGGTAAAATCCCGGCCATTCCACCTGCAAACTTCTGCATAACTGGATATGTAGTCATTGGTCATAGAATATTGTCCTGCTGTATGTCCGCCACCAATCATCATCACCAACACCCTGTATAAACAACATGCGACCTTGTTAGACATGTGAATGCTGTGCAACCCTGTTCCTTCACCACCCAAAATACAGTTAAAAAAATGTATCTGTTTACTCTTAAATGTACCGCTGTTTCTTTCCGCACTTATTTTAAACAACTTTCAAGCTAACACACTGCTCCAATGCACTTGAGAGAGAGTCATGGTTAGGGTGTCAAGGTATGTGTTCCATTTACCTCCCAACCCCATTTATAGTTTTTATTTGGCCCTTGTGTTTGGAGGGAAGTCCCAGTTCTATTTCCATGCAGTTGAGAGATGTGTATATTTTATCGACCAAGTCATCAACCCAATTACCCCTCTCTTGGGTCGGTGCCAAACCATCCGTCCCTCGTTGAGGCAGAGCCGTATCTTCTCTTCCTGGTCGTTCTATTCTCCCTCCTGACACGTCCTCTTTGGCCTGGTTAAATTTAGCTTGGTTTCCCCTTCTGCTTGACGCTATTAAGGGAATAGGTGACACGGGACCCCTGCTTCTTAAGGCATAACGAAGCGTCCTTGAAACCTCTTCGTTGATCGTCTCCGGATCATTCACCTGGTTCCTTGTTGCCGCTTTATTTTTGGCTGGCCGAGCGACGTCTTCATCTGACGAGGAGTTTGCAAAATTATCGTCTTCCCCTTAGCTGGAAAATGAGCTGTCTTGATGTTTACTTTCTCCATCTTCTGCTCTCTCCCCTTTTTGCTGCTGTGTGCTAATGGCCTGCTGGTTTCGTCAGGGCCCAGCCATGGGTGTCTAGTAATTAATTTCCGCAGGCGATTTGAATGAACCAGCTGGACATCGCTGTGGTCAAAAATGTTTTGTATTTTAAAATTAACTGCTGATGTCTTTTGCAAAACACGGTACGGACCCTTATTTAATCTAGCCAGTTTCTTCGACTTCCCAGCTTCCACATGAGGCACTTGCAGCAGCACTCTGTCCCCTACTGCAATTGGACTGATCTTGGCGTGTTTGTATTGTTGAGCCTCGTATTTTTCTGCGGCGATTGTTAAATACTGGTTGACTAATGCATATGCGCTCTGGAGACGCGTCGTGACTTCTTGTTTGTAATCATCGAAGTTGTAATATTTTCTGACTGGCACATTCCAGACGCCGTATGGGGTGATGATATCCCGGCCAAGATGAAGGTATGCTGGAGTTTCCTTTGTGGATGAATGAATTGCTGTGCGGTGCGCATATAAAATGTAAGGTAGCTGCAAGTCCCAATTCATTTGATCGCGTGCCACATAATGCGATAGCATGTTGATTAGCGTCTGATGTGATCTTTCAATTCCACCATTTGCCTGAGGATTATAGCTAGAGGTTTGTAATTTTTTAACACCAAGCATTTTACATATACCGGAAATCAGTGATCCCACAAACGCTGCTCCCCGATCAGATAGCAGAGATTGAAAAAGTCCAAAACGTGTGATGTATTGTTCGACTATAATTCTGGCGATAGTATCTGCTCTCTGATCAGGCATGGCATATAGCTCCTCCCATTTAGAAAAGGCATCTTGTAACGACAGTATGTATTTATTGCCGGCTTGCGTAGTGCTTAAAGGACCAACCACATCAACTGCTACTCGTTGTCCCGGCGCAGTTAAGGCAGGCATGCGCTGAATTGGTGCCTTGTCTGAGGGCTTCTTTCTCTCTTGGCATGAAATGCAGGATGCTACGAAGTTGGTCACGTCTTTTGTCATGTTCGGCCAAGTGAAGTATTGTCTGATTTTACCCAGAGTTTTGTCCACTGCCAGGTGTCCTCCTGCGTATTGATCATGGGTAGCTTGTAATATTCTTGCTATGCTTGCTTTTGGTACCACAATTCTTCCTGTGTCGTGCGATGATCTTGTTGCCGGCGCGGCGATATATTTCCACAGAATACCATTTTTGTCCACATAATAACGTGATAGTCCACTCCTGGGTATTGTCGACCATGTCACCTTTTCACCTCGCAAGGCCTGAATAATGGGTCTGCAGAAATCATCTTGAAGCTGTTCTGTGGCTAACTCAGAGTCGTCCCATATACAGTTCAATGCGGAAACGGTGGCCTCCCGCGATTTATCACATGTTGGTAAATATCGCGAAAGTACATCTGCCAACACATTAGCTTTTCCTGGCGTGTGCTCCACTGTGATATCGAACTCCCCAAGCTTAAGTAACCAACGGGCGACCATTGCACTGTTTTCCCGCATTGTGGAGATTGACTTCAATGCGGAGTTGTCCGACAAGACGTGGAACTTTTGACCAGTCAAATAATATTGAAATTTAGTGACACCAAATACCACAGCTAAAAGTTCTTTCCACACTGCCGCATAGCGCCGCTCGCTAGGTTTCAGAGTTCTACTGGCATAAAAACTCGGGTGCCACTCCCCTTTCTCGTCTTGGACTTCCAACACCGCACTTATGGCGTACGCGGATGCGTCGGTCAGCAGCCTGAGTGGGCTGTTTGTTTCTACCTGATGTAGAACCGGATATGACGTTAATAGGTCTTTTAATCTTTGGAACGAACTTTCACACTTGGTGGACCATACGAATTTAGCCTCTTTGTGTAATAGTTTAAGTAACGGTTCCGCAATATGGGAATATTTTGGAATATACCTTCTATAAAATCCAGTTAAGCCTAGAAAAGAGGAAACATGGCGCTTTGTACGCGGTCTTGGAAAAAACTCCACTGCTTTAATCTTTTCCGCTCCAGGTTGGGTTATGCCTTTTGAAAACTGATGCCCCAAGAATGTGACAGATTTTTGTAAAAGTTTGCATTTTGATGGTTTTATTTTTAGTCCGGTTTCACGTAAGCGCTTAAAAACTATTTCCAAACGTTCTAAATGACCCTTGAACGATTTTGATGCAATAAGCATGTCATCTATGAAAAGCGTCATTATGTTATTAATAAGATCGCGGAATATCATATCTAATATTCTCTGCATTGCCTGAGACGACGTTTTATGGCCCATTGGGACAACTGTGTAGTGTACCAATCCCAAAGGCGAACGAAATGCTGTACATTCCCTACTGTTTTCATGTAGCCTTATTTGGTGGTACGAGAAGGCTAAATCTAAGGTACTAAAATACTCTGATCCCGCCACTCGTTGAGCTATGGTTTCAAGATTAGGGAGCGGGTAACGGTCGTGTAAAGTTTTCTTGTTTAATAATCTGTAGTCATGCACTAATCTGAGATCCGACGAACCCTTTTTCTTTAATAACAGAACAGGTGAAGCGTATGGAGAAAAGGAATGTTCCAAAATCCCTGCATTTAGCATGGACTGAACCATTGTTTTGAATTTCTCTTCATAGGCTAAAGGAATGGGGTAATTTCTTTGCACAATTGGTTCTGAAGATGTTAATCTAATTTCGTGGTAATAAGAGTCTAATGGTGTTAATTCCTCTAGGGTCTCAGCGAAAACGTCACTATACTTTTGCAATAGCTGCGTTAATTCCCTTTTTTGTTCCGAATTTAAGTGATCCATAGGAATTTTCTTAATATATTCGTTTTTGTTCTTAACTACTAAATTTGAAGCTAACGACTCACGAGCTTTTATTTCCCCAACTTCTAACAATCGAAACCCATGTTTAACGGAAGATAACGTTCTTTTGTCAGAGTTATAAATCAATTGTAATTGCTTTATAATATCAATCCCCATAATACAGTCGTAGTTTGGTGATAAGGCATGCCGGCTGACATACATTGGCAATTTGAAAGGTTTATTTCTAATTCTAAAGTTTAAATTGTAATATCCTTTAGTTTCGAATGGTGCTCCACTAACAGTCCTTATACTTACTGCAGAGCGCAGCACATCTCTGGAATTAATCTCGCCATATTCCTCTATTATTTGTGGACTAATGACCGATATCGCTGCTCCACTATCCAATAAAAATTTAATTGACTTTCCCTTAATTTGAGCAATGAAAATTGGTAGCTGATTTTGTGCAGTCATATGTCCGAGCTGTAATTCTTGTTTTGGTGAGCGAAAATATTGTGTCTGTTTTACCGAATTTTGTCCCTTGCCATAGCCACCTAATATGGCAGGGCTTCTCAGTTTAAACGATTCAGATTTGGTCTGTAATTATTTCCCCCGTGTCTGTAGGAATTTGAACTAAATCTACCCTGTGGCCTGGCCAGTCCATTCCCCCTATACGGCTGACTAGTCTCTCCCTGTCCATTTGGTCCCCTATTGTTTCTGTTCATTGGACAATTTACTGCTATATGGGCCTGATTGAAACATATGAAACACCCACGGCGTGCTGGCATATATCTTTCTTGTTGAGCAAAGGAATTTCCACCGCCATTAAAGGTGCGAAAATTATTTGTGCTGCCCCATGGATTAGGCTGAGAATAATTTGGCCGTCTCTGTGGACAGAATCTAGCTATGTGGGTCCCAATTTGTCCACAACAAAAACATTGAATGAAAGTCATTCCTGGTGCTACAGGTGGCCTACTGCCGAAACCCGTTGACATCGGTAAAGGTGCATTCTCACTGCGCCGCTGTCCTCTCCCCCACGCCGGATTTGAATAACCCAGTTGTCCCTGCTGAGGATTGCTTGGCTGTGCAGAGATTGCATCAATACCCAGATTACCATGCTCCGGAATCTTATTTTGTTTAGTCCCTAATTCCGACTCTATTCTTGCTAGCTTTTTGAAAATAGCTGCCAATTGATCCGGCTGGACGGTTTTATTATTTACACTTTCCTGCATAGCGTTCACTTCAGGAATTTCCACTGGAGTAACCGCTGGAGTGATTAATAAGAGATTGGCCTCCTCCGCTAGGGCGGCATGGAGTGCCTCGTCCAGTGTGTCCGGCGATCTTGACAAAACAAAGCGTTGAATATCCGAATTCAGTCCTTTCAGAAATGCAGACATTGTCGCGTTATCTCTTTGTAACTTTAATTCCTTAGATGTAGCGTTGGGGAAAGCCTTACGTGCCAATGGTAATAGCCGACTGAAATATGTTAATACGTCCTCAGATTTTTTCTGGCGCTCCTTTAAAAAGTTCCCCATTACGACTGAAGTAGGTAATTCGGGGTCAAAACGGGCTAACAAAATTTCTTTTAATGTGTCGAAATGGTTAACATCATGGCTGTCGACCGCATGACTTACACTTTGCTCTAACAATAAGATATTTAGATACATCATTAAGACCCGCAATTAAGCTGATATCGTCTATTTGGCGGATAAAATCTCTTATGGATGGGGGACGGGTGGGATCTCCCGTAAATGACGGAATTAATTGTAAATACTGCCCAAATTTCTGAGGCTTCCCTTCTGATTCAAATGCATTTTCTTCCTCCCCCCCTTCCAGAACAATTTCATCTTGCGCGTCCTGGTTAGACATTTTAACAAAATTGTTCTTTAATTTATTTTCCTTTACTGAATTGTCTATTTATTACCCTTTATTGTCACAACTTTTATTATTGAACCAGCGTCTAATCGGCTGAGTTGTTCGTTAACACATTTTCATCTAAGAGAAACCCTTATCTAAATTGCCTTAGCTTTTACCAACTGACTCCCCATTTTTCCTAGCTAAATTGAGACTTTCGAAGTTTCCGTAACCCACGTGACTTTCCCTAACGCATTTATGCCACGCGATTCGTTCCAGCTTCTTGCCTGTCTTCACCCCCCTCCGGCCTACTTTTAAACAGTTCCGGCGAGAACACCCTGTTTGCCCTCCTTTCTCGCCGTTCATCGCCAATCCAGCAGCCACACACCCCTTGTTTCATCACCCTAAATACCTCCTTCCCCATCCGACGACGTTTATTAAACTTTTTTCCAGAAAGCTGTCACATGAATCCCCCTCTCGCGTTGCACAAACACCGTTAACACTATGAGGTAAAGCCAACATCACATGGATTCCTCTTGACAATTAATCACGATCTTTCTCTCAGGCGCAATGTATCTCCCTTCCCGTGTTTTCGTTAATTCGTACTCACAGGAAATATTAAAATGCGGAGAGCTACACTTACTTGCCGCTTTTAAAACGGAAACATTTCGGCATTTTTTGAAACTGTGTACGAAATTCCTGAAAATGTATAACATGGCTCGAAATAATTTTGATCAAACTCCGTTTAAATTTCTTCAAAATTTGGAAAAAAATTGTCACGGCACCATTGTAATAGTGGTAAGTACCGTAATTGTATGAAGGATTGCGTTTGGTTGAGGTGCCACAATTACCATCCAAAGCGTGTAATTTGAACACGCCTATTTATTAAGAGATAAGTTAACAATTTGCAATATTTACAGATATATACATTGAGAAGATTGATTGTTTGAGTGTATTACCAAATTGGTTTAAATCGTTGATTCGTTCTTTCCAAAGAC
>JAQIUY010000052.1:0-11779 GCA_034697085.1 Lithobius crassipesoides
AACACTAGAAGGTTTTACTCTTACTGCGCCATTTCTTTCATAGTGCATTCCTTATTCAAGCAAGTGTTGTAAACCAAGAAAAAGGCTGAACCACACAGTATATTGCTCTTTATTACTTACAAGCAGGATATAGGCTGTATTGCAACTTTTCTACAATGAATTTGCTTTAGAATTTTTATGGACTTAATAAATCATAGGAGCACTTAAAGACTTTCATTTTTAAAATCGTTGAAATTAGGCAAGTTGTAAGTACCAATAAGGTATTCAACAAGTTAGGGCACAAATAAAAATAAACCGGCAAAGCTTTACACTATAACCAATGCTATTACTTCCTTCTCCTTGAGGTCTGAATATAGGATCCAATTGTTTTTTAATTAGTCCTTATAGAACGTGTATTGATAGGTTGCAGCTACCCAGTAAAATACCTTTTTTGCAACGTTTAATCACTTTTGTACGGTAAAACAAAATCAATTACAAGATGAACCAGAAACTAATGGAACATATACTGAACAATAAATTATAAATATAAAAACATTTTCAAGGTTGCGGCGCACAATATTTGGCATTTAATACTTTATAGAATCTCTCTATAGATTATTTAGAAAGTAACCACTCTCCTACAACATTAATCAAGCAGCAATTAATCAGTGTGTAAGAAGCATACAGAAGCAAAACTCGAACTAACATGGATGAACAGAAAGCGATATATGACAACAAAATGAAGTAGTTACTAGACACACCTAACAAAAATAGGGTTATCTTGACAGCTAATATACACATCTAACAGTATACGAGTTTGGGCTAAGCAAAGCAAACAATTACAGAATTTTTATCAAAGATACAAAAAATTTAAATGCCATTTTTTCTCCAATTTCCCATTTGCCCATATATAGTGTAACGCACTCACTATTGCTCTATAATTGACAAATCGTAATGCTTACAATTAACTTGATCATATGCTAAGTAGTGATATGCAAAATTCACTATGTAGGCTGATAATCCACACAATATGTGATGTTAAGTAATTATATGAATGTAACCTATTACGTGAACTGACAATAACATTTGTTACAAAAATTTCTTGTTCTGAAGTAGTTTGCAACTGCTGGAGAATTTTCGTTTTATTATTGGGTTTCACTAAGATAACTTTAGTGCTTGCTTAACATGTTACAGGTACGTTGTAAAGCAATAGTTTACACCTGGTTTCCATGCACGGATCTCATCATCACTTAAAACATAAAAACGTGAAAAATAAAATATATATTGGTCTTAGTGACGAAACTGATCTTCAGATGAATAAACCAGTTAAACATGTAAGGTAACACATATTATTCTGCTAGCAACGGTTGCCTTACAATCGTTCTTTAAGATTACAAATTATTTCCAATGTTTCCAATGTTCCAATGTTTCCAATGTTTTACACTTCACATAAGTGTTGTAAACCAAGCAAAATGCTGAACCACACAGTATATTCTTTTTTTCTTAGTTACAAGTAGGATAAAACATTGTTTGGTAACTTTTCAACAGTGAATTTTATAATCGTTTAAATTAGGCAAGTTGTCAGTACCAATTGCAAAAGGTCAAGGTATTAAATCAGTTAGGGCACAAATAAAAATAAATTCGCAAAATCTTGTTCAATAAGTTATACACTATAATCAATATTATTACTTCCTTTCCTTCAGTTTGGTGGCTGAGAATTTCAAGTAGATGTTCGATTTTTTTCATTTATATTGTAGATAACGACACTACTGCAGACACTGATATAAGTGATCAAGCTAGCAGCATCATAGTATATGAACTTTAGTAATAATCGATTAACAAATTGGTGCATAGCATGCTCCAAATATCTGTTCTTCATAATGAAGTGAACTTAAACACGTTGTTAAGCTTAAGGAATGAAGGATTCAACAAACATTTCATACAATATCATACAACGTAAAAAAATAGAAACAAGGCCTATTCCATGCATCAATGTATTAGGTATTTAGGATAGGGTAAAAATGTCAGTTTAAGTCAGTGTCAAGCTGCGCAAAGCAAAGAAAGGGTATTTCAGGCTGTTTGGAGCATATTGCAGAAATTACAGGTGGTTCATCAGGTAGCCAAAAGCATTTCGTGGGACTTTCAGGCAGTTTGAAGTAGAGCGTGGTTGTGAGATGACAGTCAAGTCCGTAGGGAAGGGAAGGGAGCAGTAGAAAACAGTTCACAAGAATTTCAGGTTTTTTGTTTTAGAGAGAGGCAGTAGGGTTGTTTCAGGTCGATTTCAGCCAGTCCACAGCAATTTGTGGGATTTCATACGGTTTGGGGATGAACATAGCAATACGAGTTGATTCCAGCAACTTCGACATGCCAAGACAGATTAATGCAAATTCAGTCAGTTCAAGGCAGTTTCCGGCAGCCCAAAGCATTTCCCATAAATTTCACGCAATTTTGGATTGCAGCAGGGCTGTGACTGGAGTTTCAAGGCATTCAGCTCAAAACAGTTTTAGAGAATTCAGATTGTGTGGATCTGAACATGGCTGCGATAGCTCGGTTCTTCATAGTGAAGCAACCTGTAACAAAAAGTTAACGATTAAGGAATGAAGGATTAAACAGTATCGAGTTAACTAAGCCATTTCATAAAATTCTATGTTAAAAATAGAAACTGGGAAAATTTGTTACTGCGAGATTTCAATTGAAAATCAATTGAAATCCTGAAAATACAAGTAGACCATGTCCATTTCCTAAAAATTTTAGCTAGTGATGCTATATATTGAAGTAAACAATGTCCTACTATTAGCAATCACAACTGTTGCGAAATAGCAAATTACTAAGTTTTAGCACCAGGTGGCGCAACTAGACCAAAGCCAACTAGCTCTTTCTGTTGGCTTACAAGCAAGCAAAGTCCTTTGTTTACAAAGATGGTTTGAAAAAAAGAACATGGTCTGGTTGTATTTTCAGGGCCTCAATTATTTGACTATTCAAGGCATGATTGTACTAGAATGTAGAATGAGGCAAAAAAAAGAAAACATGTCTCGACAATATTAACAACGTGTACATTATTGGTTTATCAAATGAACCAGTACCAATGTTTTTAGGAACAGATCAATTTACCAACATTGAGTCCATCACTAAAAACGAAAAGACATGAAGGAATAGGATCTTAAGACATACCTAGCAAGAAATCCAAATCCGGTGCAGGTTGAGTCAATTCCGATGTAACGGGCAGCCTAGAGCTGTTTAAAGGAGTTTCAGGGATTTGATACTGAACAAAGCAGTTCGTGGTGATTAAAGTCTTTGTCAATATGCCCAAAGGAGTTCAAGAGATGTTCAGGCATTTTGGAGTGGCGCATAGCTTTCAAAGATGATTCAGGTCTGTGACAGGCACCCAAATCAGTTCAATGGAATATCTGGCAAATTAGACCTAAGCATGGCAGAAGTATTTCTAGGAAGTGTCAGGCAATCGAAAACAGTTTTCAGGAATTACACACACTATGGAGCAGAGCATGGCTGTTAAGAGACACAAATCAGTAAAGGGCAGTCCAGAAACAGTTCACAGGAATTTGAGGTAGTTTGTTTCTGTTAGTGGTAATTACAAGTGGTTGAGGTAAATGTAGAGAAGCACAAACCAATTTCGGACAATATGGAGCATAGCGTAGTACTTACAGGTGATTCGTCAGGTAGCCCAAAGCAGTTAGTTGACATTTCAAGCAGTTTGGAGTTGAGAGTGGTATTTAGCGGTGGTTGAAAGCTATGTCAAGCAGCATAGTTTCAAGGCTATGTCAAGCTATTGAATGGAATTTTTGGCTGTTGGAGCTTTGAGCGGTAGTTAGAGGTGGTTGAAGTCAGTGCAAGCAGCCCAAAGCTATTAATGGGAAATTAAGCCAGTTTGAAGCATAGCATAGCAGTTATTGGTGATTCGTCAGACAGCTCAAAGGAGTGCGTTGGAATTTCAAGCAGTTTGTGAGAGTGGTAGTTAAGAGCCGATTGAAGCCAGCTTCAAGCAGTCAAAAGTAAATATAGGGCATTTCAGGTAGGTTGGAGCATATTGTAGAAGTTGCAAGTGATTTGTCATGCAGATCAAAGCAGTTCTCAGGAATTTCATGCAGTTTGAAGCACAGGGTGACATTGACAGGACAGTCATTTGGGGGTCGGGAGAGGGGGGGCAGCCCAAATCAGTTCACAGAAATGTCACGCAAAATTGGTATAGCTGTAACTGGCGATTCAAGGCATTCAGCTCGAAAGAGTACAAAGGAATTTAGTCAGTTTAGATCTGCACATGGCTGCGATACCTCTGTTCTTCATAATAAAGTAACCTGAAACAAAAAGTAAACGCTTAAGGAATGAAGGATTAAACAAAATTGAGGTAACAGCCATTTCATACAATACTATGTAAAAAATGTACACTGAGAAAATTCATTACTGCATTATTTCAACTGAAAATTAATTGACTAAATTTACGATAAGGCAGAAGAAAAAACAAGAATTAACAATGCGTACATTATTGGTAATAAAATGAATCAATAATTAAATAACCCATTACTAATGTGGCTTTTAGCAACCACGAACTGCCAAATGACTAACTACGAGTCCATCACGAACGAAACATATAGGTAGAGGAGCTTAAGACATACAACATATAGGTAGAGGAGCTTAAGACATACCTGGCAAAAAAATCCTAAGCCAATTCGGTGCAAGGTGAGTCAGGGGATTTCAGAAATTTAATGCTGACTGTGGCAGTTCATGGTGTTTCAAGTCTGAGGCAAGAAGCCCAAAGCAGTTGGAAGGATGTTCAGGCAGTTTGGAGTGGCACATAGCGGTTAAAGGTCATTCAAGTCATGTCAGGCACCAAAAACCAGTTCAATTGGATATCTGGCAAATTAGAGCTAATCATGACTGAAATGATTCTAGTCAGTGTCAGGCAATCTAAAACAGTTTTCAGGAATTTCACACAGTTTGGAGCACAGTTTGGCTGTTACAGAATCAACTTAATAAAGGGGCAGCCCAAAAACAGTTCACATGAGTTTCCGGTAGTTTGTTGCTGTGAGTGGTAGTCAGAAGTGAAGTCAGTGCTGAGAAGCCCACAGCAATTTCAGGAGTGCGGAGCATATCGTAATAGTTACAGGTGAGTCGTCAGACAGTCCAAAGCAGTTCGTTAGCATTTTAGGCAGTTTGGAGCTAAGGGTTGTGTGGTTGAAGACAGTGTCAAGCAGCCGAAAGCAATTCAAGGAAATATTAGGTAGCTTGGAGCATAGCGTTGTCGTTACAGGTGGTTCGTCAGGCAGCCCAAAGCAGTTCGTTGGCATTTCAGGCAGTTTGGACCTGAGAGCGGTAGTTATAGGTCGTTTAAGGCAGATTCAAGCATCCCGAGGCAATTCATTGGAATTGCAGGCATGTGGAGTGGAGTTTGGCAATTGAGGCGATTCACGTAAGTTGTCAGGCAGCCCAAAGTGGGCTGAATTTGGCAGGTTCGGGTGATTCTAGGACCTTCCAGGCTGGCAAAGTGTGGTGGCAATGTGTCTTACAATTCACTGTAGTTCAGGGCATTTTAATGCAGCATATGATATTTGCCGACGATTTGAGGCAATTGGATCAACCTGGGACTAAACTGCAGCTTTGGCTACCCCTAAACATCCAAACAAAAATAAAACAAATTAATCCTTAAATACCGTTGCTAATACAGTGTATTAATCGATAGGTGATTAGGCTTCGATGCACCTATGTTTGGTTAACAGTTTAAAACGTGAAATGATTTATAACTAAAAACGGATTAACAGCCAACTGTTTTAATTGTGAATTGTGTATATTGAATAATGAGGGATGTGAGAAGCCCTCGAAATATACATTTATGTTTTCAACAAACATTTAATCTACAATGAACACTCGGTTCTACGAAAAAAAAGCATATAATGTTGGTAAGGATTTGCATTTCGTCATTTGTAGTGCTTCATAACGAGTTGCAATCCGTTTATTGGTAGAATTTTTAAGTAATATAATAGGACAACTGCGTATTAGCAGTGGACCACAAAGTGTCTTATTCCAAAATGTTATTTTTGATTGAATTTTTAACAGCAATCACACGTGCTTTGATGGTGATAATTTGAGTCGTTAAAAACAAATTTGCGTCTTACTCTATCCAAATGCAGCACTAAACTTTGAAGCAAATTGAACCTGTTGCAATAATAATTCAATTATGCCTTGGTAGAACTCGAAAGTGGGTCAGCTAGCTTCACCGGACCGCTATTGTTCATGTCATGCTTATTCCTACTGCTTCACTATTTTTTTTCTTAACACTAACTACCTTATCACCAAAGTAATGCAAGTTAAGGTTAAACTTGAAAGCAACTTAATAAAAAACTTAATTTATTTTGAAACTAATTAACTAATTCTTACTTACCTTCTTGGTAGAGCATCAACGGTTTCTGAAGGAGTTAAGCAATGCCGTGTTTAAATTTTTTAAAGTTGATAAATGAATTAAACACACAAATTATACTTATAACTATCTGTTTTTTTAAATCAATTAAAAAATTTGGATGGTAAAGGTAAGATAAAGAACTGATAAAAATAAAAGAATTGGTAAATATAATTCATGTATGTTATGAGAACAAGCTCTGCGTAACCTACAAGCGGTTTTACCTTTTTTTTTTGGTAAAGGGCTAGCATTCCTTGTTAGTTAAATAATAATAATTAATGCTAAAACATTTTTTCAACCCTTTTTTTTTTTTTTTTTTGTGGTGCAGTAATTTCTTCTCACAATTTTACATACCCAGCTTTCTAGTAGGGTTGTGAGTGATAGAATTAGGAAAACTACTAGGTAATATGCACTTTCATGATGATCAGAAAGCAACAAACAAAAGAGAAAGTACTCAAGCACACAGATTTTTTTTTTTTTACCCAAGTTGTAACCAATTATTCTGACTATCAAAGCAACAAACAAAAGACTACTTTAGCATATACAATGATGTTACCTGGGTCGCTTTTAAACAGATTTCATTTTTTATAATCGTTTAAATGTAGAGAAACTGGCAAAAACCAGTCCCAACATTGTACATAAATTAACGTTACTTTCACTCATATAACAGATGGCAATAGGTAACCAATGATTTGGCCTAGTTTTTTTTGTGACATGACTTCCTAGCCAGTCAATGATTTCTATAACCAGTCAATGATTTCCTAGGCACAAGTTTGCCATCGTACAAGTTAACCTTCACAGTTAACTTTTCAGATGGCTCAGGTTCTTTATTGCACCCGGCACCATCTGCCTCTTTTCAGCTTTATTTGGGGGGTCCAAACAATAAATAGAACCGAAGTTATATGCCATGACTCCATGCTGGGTTATGAGGGAGGGATGCAACTGCTTGGAGCGGGCCATTTTTTTTTTTGCTTACCAATTAAGACACGTGTGTGATACTAAACCATTTAATCATATATTTTCTTTCCTTAATGACATTTCTAAAGATTAGTTTGTACCACTTTCAAGTTTGTATCTTATATTGATCTGAGTAAATCAGATAAATAATGCACTCTGTGTGCTTTTTCGCCATCTCCCACGTACCTCTTGGGCCTTCTAGGGTTATGTAGAAGAAGAATCTGGATTTTATCATCGTAGTTGATTTTTACCTTACGGTCTCAATGCATCGGAATGCTCAAAATGAAACCAACCAATGCCTATTGGGATTGTTGACATGTGATGAGTCAAGGTAGCCGTTTGTTAATTATTCCGAAGGTTCCAATAGCCACAGAGTTAGTATGCAGGACGAAAGTGCAAAATATGCTTACTTTTTAAAATAATTTTTTTATCTGCTTTTTAAATTTATATCTTTTTTAATTTTTTGTTGCGTGTTACTTTTTTATTTGTATTTTACTTTTCATATCATTTTCTTACCTTTTTTTTAAAATTCAATTAAAAGATATCAATTATTCTAGCGGGGACATATTTCACTATGGTACTCTCCAATGCATTGCACTCCAGAGAAAACTTTCTAAACTATCACGACACATGTTTTCAGCACTCAACTTAACCTTCAATGTTCACTTTCAAATCAGCTTTCATCAATTCTGGTGGCATTTGTTGTGCTAGGTTTTCTGTTGCGATAATCGTCGCCAACTCAAAAACTATTTCGTCACGATGGACTGACTACTGGCTATCGTGAAGGCCAGAAATCAAAATTTTGAAATTTGAAATCCAAAACTCCATTTCTTTTTAATACACGCTAATTTTTTTTTTTGGATGTGACTTTATTTTTGTCCTATCTGGGGTTAACTTGTCCCGTCAATTGCTCCGTTGCTGACGCCAATTTCTTTCTAATCAACGGAATTTGTATGCTAATCAAAGCGAACTGCGTTACCAATAGGGTTGCAGGATAGACGATCAACATGGTGACATCAACACTTGCAAATCGTTGCCTGAAACTTTGTTTAAGTGTGGTGGTAGTTGTTCATTACTATTTGAAACTTGGCATTAACTTCAATATCATTTGTTCATGCTTTCATTAAACAGTAAAAAAAAGTTCTTACTATTGCAGTTAATCCACTTCATTCAATTGCTTTACACGGTACTTATAATCCAAACTTTAGAATACAGAAAACGTATTGTATTCTGCAATTTAATTTACCTTTATTTCTTTTAACTAACTCTGTGTACACTAAATGAGCTCCATCATTGTTTAGTAATTCACTGTTTTTTTTTCAATCAGTAATTTAATTTACTGAAATGGGCGAGTTTTTTTTTAAATTATCGGCGTCCGTGAATCAAACGTTGTTGATTACATCAATTCCAAACTAGCATAATTTCTTCTTTGTTTAGGGCACCACTAAAATCCATTTAACACTAAGGGGGTGTAAAACGTGTGCTTATTTTTATTTTTTTTGAACTTGGAACTTGTGTCATGCTGATTCTTATGCATATTTCATTATGCCTAGCCCTCATTTGAATAGCAGAGAAGAACAGTTAGTTTGGAAGCAAAAGTGCAAAAACGAGTTCTTTTACATTTTTTAGTCAATACTTTTGTAGCCTGGTGGCAGAAATCACAACTGCTTTTTTACATGGATAATGTTTATTAATTTGAAAGCAGGCTTACAGTTGCTACTTTGCTGCTTATAGTACTGTGTAATTTTATATGTTAGTTTTGAAAATGGGTCCAATGTGTGACCCGAAACGTCAACTTTCTTTTTAACTGTGATTAAACCAGTGGGTTGGGATTTATAGTTGCTACGCCTGCAAGATGGATCATTTTCTTCGGGTCTCTCTCTTCAAACTACGGTCAGAACAAGATAAAAATACATGGTATGCATGTTTGCCAATAGAGCATGAACACTTAACGTATGTAACGTTTCAGCCAATACTAGGGACCATTTTGTACGGGAGCAAATTACTTCTGTATCCTGCTATCTAATTTATTATGACACATTTCTGCGCTGATTAGCTCCAAATGTCGAGTTCATCCCAAACCCAAGGACTTTAATACATTGGTAACAGTAAGACTTTAGTAATAAATGTCCCTTTTCGAACATCCGTATTTTCAAGGCTGTAACCACCTTGAACTCCTTCGAAACTGCATTGCACAGTGCAGGCCAACCATACGGCTTTGGACCACCATGTATTGTACTAGGAAAAAAGGAAACAACCGACACTGCAAACGAGAAAAGAAGAAAAGTAACGTTTTAATTGAGAACAAAGGAATACAGAAAGCTAGAAAATTAAGAAAGAGACTTTTTGTTTTCTTTCCAAGAAAGAGCACCAAGCTCGGATTACATAGATAATTATAGCACCATGCTCTTGATTACGCTGAAAAGACAACAGTTGCCCAATCTACTTCATTAATTATATAGATCAAACCTTAACTCGTTATTAACCAACCATAGATCTTGACTCGTCGTGACAGCATATCTAGGCGATGTGTTTCAAGCTCGTTACGCCTATTAGGTCAATGACGTCACCTTCGTGAATCGTCGGACTTTTACCGAAATGCGGAGCTGCTTTTCGTCAGCGTTCTTCGTCAACATTCGGCACGGAAATGGGGATTAGGCCTAGCTAATACGAAATACCAACGCAGAAGCAAACGAAATCGAAAATGGATGATGAATGCTATGGGGCGAGTCCCGTTTCGCGGAAAGGAAACAAAAATTCTCTCACCGAATAGCACTCGTGCTATTATAGGTGAAAACAAACAAAAAAAAGAAAAATAAATAAAAATTTTGAAATTTGAAATCCAAAACTCACTTTTTTTTGTATAGGCTAATTTTTTAGGATGTGACTTTATTTTTGTCCTATCTGGGGTTAACTTTTCCCGTCGATTGGTAACCAATTGGTCAATTGGTCCGTTGCTGACTCCAATTTCTTTCTAATCAACGGAATTTGTATACCAAAGCGAATTGGGTTACCAATAGTTGCCAGATAGATGATCGACATGGTGAATCAACACTTGCAAATCGTTGCCCGAAAATTTGTTTAAGTGTAGTGGTAGTTGTTCATTACTATTTCAAACATGGCATGAACTCCAGTATCATTCAGAACTTAATAAGAATATGTGTGGAAAAAATAAGAAATACCACGCAGCTGCCGCAGTTTAAACAATGGAAATCGACCCTATTAAATCATGAACTATAAAATGACAATATTTTCAACTGCCACTTGCTAAGTTGCATGTACATTAAAATTCTTAATTAAATAATATAATTTACTGCAGTTAACTTCTGAAATCAAAACTGACCAGAGTTTTTATCACACCAGAAATAATGGATGATAAATGAACTTACTAATTAGTATTTGTTACCAAGTGTGTGGTCATTGACTTCAGATGAGAAGCACAATGCCGTTTTCATAAGAAATAATAAGGACATGGGATTCTCACCATTCACCACCAAACAATACGTCGTCCTCCAGAGTCCGTACTTTTGCTCGTTAGTGACAGTTTTCTTTTGTCATATCTGAAGTATCTGTTATATTAGGAAGAAAGATCTAGCATTAAAGATTTCTTTTACACAAGCTAAGTTCCTGTTTTTTTAAATTGACAGAATTGGCAGCAATTGTAGGTGGCATTTGTAGGCGGCTTACTGTTTAGTGTACAAAACCTGGGGTAGAGTTAACAATTGCCAAACGTGGAGTGTAACTAGCCTCTACCCCTGAGAACTGCAGATTACCTCGTCGATTGGGAGCGAAAATTGGTTTTCAGTATGAAGGAACAGATTTGTTTTCAACTACGCTGCCAAAATCTGCCATCTGCGTCAATGCCATTCTTACATAATGGAACGATTGGGGTGTTGCGTATAGCTAATGGCTGCTAAAACAGCGTAGGTCCCGATATCCTAGTGACAGGAGCAGTATTCCATGCAGGAAGACAGCAAAACTAAAGTTTGTAGAAGAATATAAATATGCCACCTACCATGCAAGTAAAAACAAACTAACAAACAAGACCCAACAGAAAACTGACCAACATACTTGTACCGTACACTGCATGCCATAATGTTCAGCCACATTTGCTTCCCAAAGTCAGTCTGGCATGAATTCATAATAATTATTGAAAAGAGTATCTCACTAATGATCTTGTGAAACTAGCTTGTATTTCCTTACGGTAAGATAGTACCGGTATTGTTCCATCTGTCAACATGGACAAAATCCTCGTCTGCGCTATTTAATGAAAATAAGAGAACCTACGCTTTATCAGTCTGCACGCAACGCACTGGTATGCCATGAATGCTAGGCATGACAAAAGTAGTTAAGAAAATAAACAAAAATGTTAGTACAATCCTTTGAGTGTTATGGCGCTTATTTGCAATACAAAAAGTCGAAAGTAATGCAGGG
>JAQIUY010000053.1:0-11739 GCA_034697085.1 Lithobius crassipesoides
ATAAAACTTGGCTTCAGTAATTTTTTACAGCCAGAAATTCTGCTTTAGTTTAGTTTTTTAGAAGCAGATTTATAGGGGGGTGGCAGCAGCCTTGGAGGCTAGTGCCACCGGGGTAGTGCAAACTTCTGCTATTATGCCACCTTGTTTATAAAACTTGGCTTCAGTAATTTTTTACAGCCAGAAATTCTGCTTTAGTTTAGTTTTTTAGAAGCAGATTTATAGAGGGGGTGGCAGCAGCCTAGGAGGCTAGTACCACCGGGGTAGTACAAAAATCTGTTATTTATACCACCTTGTTTATAAAACTTGGTTACAGTAATTTTTTTACAGCCAGAAATTCAACTTTAGTTGTGTTATTAGAAGCCGATTTATAGGGGGTGGGGGTAGCAGTATTGGGAGGTTAGTACCACCGGGGGCAGTACAAAAATCTGCTATTTATGTAGCTTTGTTTATAAAACTTGGTTTCAGTAATTTTTTTACAGCCAGAAATTCAAGTTTAGTTGGTAGCAGTTTTTAAGTTTTTGTTTATATGGCAGCACCCCTTATTTATTAGCTTTATGAATCTATTTCGAAGAGTTAAGGTTTAATACTACTCTGATACCTGTTATGGGTTCAGGATCTTATTTTGTAAAAAAAAATGAGATAGTATTAATACTCTTTATTTTTTATGCAATAATGCAATTCTAACTAATTACAATAACATGGCCAAATTGCTAATATGCTGAGGCCTAATATTGAATTTAAATTGTAGTTGTGCGGTTGCATAAATGCGCAAGAACCCTGGATTTTCCCGCCTATGTTTTCTGTTAAAACCGTAATCCGTGTAACTGGCGCTAGGTTTGCTGGTTTACTAATAGCTACGGATCTCATTGCGATGAGACAACGGTTAAGTGTCACTTGTCCGATGTTGTATTTTCACGGTTAGGCTAATTCAGGGGGCATTAACGAACTCAATTCCTGGGTTAAAAAAGCTTTTAAAGCATCATAAAAAGTTGGTGCATTCGTGGAAAGAACCATTTGAATGTGAATTGTCTGGTACCAGTACTATACTGTAGAGCAGAACTTTGATTGGTTTGCGATATGTTGTGTAAGATGTGAGCTGGCTACAAACTTGTAGCGGTCATTGATCTGTTTTCTGGATTTGCGATATACACTATAATGCCGGCAACGGTGCTGCGCATTACCTTTACTTTACTGATTCGAGAAAGCAGCCAGGTACTTCACTTTAACGAGAAACACATCTAATGTGATCTTTCGCGGGTGCATTCGGTTCGGGGGAAAACAGTTTAAGTGCGAAGTATTTTCATAATCATTGCATCTAATATGAAATTATGTCATTTATTCGAGGAGAAACCGTTTAAGTGTAAAGTGTCTGGTACATCATTTTCATGTGCACGAAATTTAAACGTGACATAGGCTATACTAGTTCGTTCGGGGGAAAAAACGTTTAGATGCGTAATGTTTGGTACTGCATTTTTATTTTTATTTTTTGATTTTATGAGTTCAGTATGAATGAATGTTACATTCCACACAGTGGGGAAAATAGAATAGTCTCTCTGGTTTTTTATTTGAGTAGCCTACACGTTATACACGTATTTGTCTAACTGATAAGGAAGCCGATACCAATGCTTGGCAAACAAAGCTGATTATGATTACTGCAACATAAAGGTTAGTTAAATTTGCTGCTAGTACGTTAGTATGAAAGGCTAGTTGCTATCTACAAACTCCAGAAAGCAAAGTAGGCTTACCAAACTTTACCCACGAGGTTATAACGCTACTGCTTCGTGTCGTGAAGGCATAGTTCAACATTATTTACTTGCTCTGTTGAACTTTGAACTGCCGCACTAAAGTGGTTCTTCAACAAAGTACTTACGAAGTGGAAGGGTGTGCGAAGCTGCTAACTACACTTTTCGTTCTTTTGCTTTCTATTTGCAATAACGTTTCGTCTTGCCATTTGCGTAAATACGAGCACCATAGATATTGTTTAGTTGTAAGGTGTTGGAGTCCAGGCGATAGGCTATGGGCCCCAGAGAGACAATCACCGCGAGTTTCGTAATGCTGGCGACAGTAGACCACTGATCTCTACTACCTCAAACTTAAATTTGTTATAGGAAATTGAACAGGACAATTCTCTTGGCAAAACGTTATATTGTTCTACATATGCTGAACAATATAACGTTTCCAGTAATAATTTGTCACATGCTGGTGTTAAACGCTATATAAAATGGACAAGGTTGTTGAAATTCTTAAGTGAAACTGAAACTAATGTTGAGATTTTGAGGAAGCGAAAATGCAATACTAAATGTATGTTTGTTATTTTGAAGAAATTAAAATATAAATAATTAACTGCGTTTATTTTAAGTTAATAATATTCTTTTTCAGGTAAGATACCGTCATTTATGCCACTGAACAATATAATTATGCATCCTGAAGTTGGAGCGACATTCGCGAAAATGGCTCAGTCTAGAGACTTGAATATATGTATAGCATTTGAAGGTGAAATAGTTCTCAACGCTAAAGATAGATGGCGCCACGCGGCTAAAACTACTCCAAGAAGAAACTTTGCAGTTATTATGGTCAAAAGCTATACAATCGAACAGAAAATAAAAAAAAAGTCAAGAATTACTCCGAATTTGGACATTCTGAATTTGCGGACAGCATTATTTTGCCTGTAAAATTTTATAAAGATAACTTTGAATTTGGAATTAAAAAAAAAATATGCAAGTGACTACAGAATATAATTTTAAAATTCATCCAACTTCAGAGGCAAATTGATCCTAAACTAAAAAAAAAAACTATTCCTGACTAACGGGGCATTATTAATATACTATATATTACCTAAATTACCAAGATTATCCCGGAGGTATTTTTCGTTTAAAAGTTATTAACGGAAGAATTTGACCCCTGCGTTGGTTTAATTAATTTTTTCTTAACAAATGAGAATGTGACTCCAACTTCAGAGGTAAATTACTCCTCCACCGCTTCCCCACCTGACACAAACTCAGATTCTCTAATCTGTTAATTTTACCCCGTATTGTAATTCGATTCTGAATCGCTAGATGGCGCCACGGGGCACTTGGAAGCCTTCTACTGCCGTGCTCTTTTCGTGTTAAAACGCGCAGGCTCGCTGACGCTCTGTTTGTTACTGCACGTTAAAACAACAATAAGTTATGAAACGTGTTCGTAAAATAAATAAATGTGCGTTCAATCTTTTTAATAAACTAACTAAATTGTGGAGGTATAAGTCGATTTATGATACAGATTTTTTACTTTTCTCAAAATGAAAAAAAAAATATGTACATCGATAGTTTATTTTGACTCTCAATCGTGTCCGCCGTTCCATTGGTTAATCTGTCGAGAGGCCACGTGATGCGATAAAATTAGCTCGAGGCGTTTATACATTCTGCGTTTGAAGCAGGTTTCAACTCGGCCAGACGAAACTCAACTCCTGTGCAAGTCTAAAGGCGAAAAAAAAAATCTTCGCAAAGAATCTATTCGGAGGTAAGTCTTTTATCTTTAACTCGAAGTATTTGTTATTTTTACACTGAGAATGAACTTCCCTCGATATATGCTATTGTATAAGAAAGAAAGAAAAATTTCTTACCTCTCGTATGCCGGACGTAGTAAAACTAATCTCAAATACTTCGCGCGAGGATTATATAGCGAGCAAAATCTCCTTGCAACCATAACCAATATTCATCGCGCTTCAGCTAAACAATTTTGAAAGTAATAAGGTCACACAATACTTCGCATGTTTAATAAGACGTAATATTTATGGAGTTAGAACCGTCAAGACACGAGAAACTTTGCATCAAGAAATAACGAGAAACTATAATCTTTATGTTTAAGGAATATTGAATATGCTAAAAGACTTATGTAACATTAATCATAAAAATATTATGGAAACAGTATTATTGAAATAAATTGGTTCCAGTGGTATTAAATATTGTAAACAAGTTAAATTTACTTTTTGTCTTTAAAAAGAATATATCCCATTTGTTGCCCAAAAAAAATTGTTTTTATACACATAAATCGCTGAAAATAACCTTTGTTAGTCGTGTGCGGAGCTGTAGGCTACTCGGCTTATTTTAATTACGATTTATACTGATTTTGTGCAAGAAGTAAAACCATTGGAGTTGCTTTCATAATGCGCGCTAATTCGCTGCAGGATTTTAATTTGATTTGTGCAAAATGTAGCGTTGGATTGAAACGTGTTCTACACGAAACGTTCATTTTATTGAGCATGCAGTTGCCAAGGATTTGTTTTAATATTACTTGAGCATACATCAACAGCTCTTTACTCAAAAATTTGCAAAATTGGATTTAACGCAATCTGTTCCATAAATAAATGTGTTTTTTTTTTGTAACAATAAACAAATTCATATCCGTTTAAATATGTAAAATAAAGATGAATTAATATAGTATAACAAATAGTTTTCAATACTATTTACACAAAACTTAAATTGTGAGATACATTTTTAATATTTATAACAATACAATTACTGTATTCATAAATATTTTGTACAACTGAATATTATATTATATATAATAAACATTACGTATAATGCATGACGTTCCTTTAACCTTTTTGCTCGCAACTATTTCCACGAAACATTCATTAGCGCCAAACAACGTAGCACATCTTTGTACACTTCCGGATCGACCACGTGTCTTAGATTTGTTCTCTCAACCACCGATCTCGACTTTTTGTAGACGAAAGCATTTGGTTGCCAAATTCTCCCTACACCGTTGTTTTGTTCCCCACCCCATAACTTTTACTATGGAATTAGCAGAAAGCAAAAAAAAGCACGAAAACACGTCATGGTGTACACGCTGTTCCGTTAAATATGTCGGAGCTCCAGCTAATCTTTTTGAAGCTTCTCGAAGTAAAAAAAAAGTACAAGCAAATGAGATAGCATCCACATCCTTCAAATCTGATACGATTTCAAGACAATCTTTCAGTTACTGTGGCGTCTAATGAGCGATGCTTCAGCGTCCCACACTGGGCCTATATAGAAAAGAGGAAAATATATCGCGCCAAACGACGCTTTTCTTTCAAATGTCTTGTCTGAATCGACATCCACGAATAAGTTTCCAAATTTCCTTAAACTTATTTTTACTCGGAAATTCAAGTTTCGCCAGTCGTAAATCCTCCCCTCCCCCATACCGACTGCTTCGCTACGTCTCCGCTTAGAAGTCAATAGTAACTACATTCGCTCAGTTCTGTCAATATTTGAGCTTGTTCGAGTCAGTTCTTATTCAATTTAGCTCGAACCAGATTTGGTTTAGTTTCGGTTGCTCTTATCTGTCAAAATAGCTTGACGCGGGCCGGTTTTCACTATATTTGGCACACTTTCTCTTATTTTTACTTTAGATAGCTCAGTGATTGTTGTAACTGGGTTGTTATTTAAACCGAGAGCTGTATCACAGAAACTAGATGGTATTATGTTGAAACAGACGGGGAAACGAAGATACGGTAATTTGATTTGAAGAAATGTAACTAACAAAACTCTTGTCCGATGTATGAATCAAAGTTATTTAAGTTAAGTATTTCTATTAAAGAAATTGTATGGTTGTTTTTTGTTTTAGGTACGAATTCAAGATGTTGACGGAATCCTATATACTGCATATGGTTTTCATATCTCATTTCCTGTTCGAGCCAACGTTCTTTAAAGTTCTCAACAGATCCATTGAAAAGGCAAAATTCGAGGATTCGTCGTGGGAAACTGCGCTTCGAATCAAGAAAGAAAGAAATTAAAATAAATAAGGAAGTATTAATTTCAGTATTTTTTTTTTATTTTAGATATTTATTAAATAAATACGAATAAAATCAGTTTAATTTTTACATTAAATTAAAACTTTCCAGGGGATAATATTCTAGGTCATGTCACTACAATGAAATGTAAGTGTTAAATAGAGTTTTATAATGATTTGCGCGTATCTATACCATCACAAAGTATAGTTTACCTTTAGGGCCTATCTTATAAATTAATGCTAAATTTTGCTCGTTCAATGTATGATATTTCTAAATTGTGACTCCGGAAAACCAATCAAGAATTTGGGGATTATTCCGATAAATTCTGCCCCCGGCCTTTGGTCGATGCTTTTCTTGAGTGATTTACTTGACACATAGAAAGTATATTTGTGTAGGTATTGCAGATATTTATGTATGTTGACATCTTAAACAATCTCTGGTTTTATGAATTCTTTACGACGAAAGGGTTGTGATATTCTCGGTTTAATATCTATGCAGTGTTAAATGCGTAACTATCTTGATTGTATAAACATTGATACCGCTATTAATTATTGGAATGACTAGCGTTAATTAGTAATATTTTGTTATAATATTGCTTGAATTTACAAGTGTTGTAATATTTGTTGTATCAAGTTTAGTCAATAATGACGTTGCTCGTTTAATTGAAACTTGGTTTGGTTTTTTGAAAAGCCGAGATGTTACCGTTATCAATTTCCGTTTTACAATCGACCAATCTATTTATGGTTGATTTGACCAGTTTATTGGTTGATTCTTAAACGTTGAAGTGGACTAGTTAGTTGGTTGATGAAGTTTTGCATCGGTAATACTATAATTTTGTAATATTGGCCGTTAGGTCTGGGAAATTTTAGGAAGAAGTGGTGGTGACTTCTTCATTTCTTAAACAATAAAGATGATTGTAATCAATTAACTGGTTCATCTCAACTCTCAATTTTGTATAATGTTGTCAGTCTGGGATTTGTACGAGTTTAGGAAAGCTGTGAATGATTTTTCTGTTGCTTTCTCTTTGGTATTCCTCAGTCTCAAATCCTCTTTTTAGTCGATTGAGTTTGACTCATTTTCTGTTTGGCGAAGCTAATATTATTAGATTTATCACGAAGGATTTTATGATTTATCTAATCATATTCCCGGAAGTTATTCGATGTAAGAAGGTGAGGTTTCAAGATGGTCTTTTCGAACTGATCAAAGGTTGAGTCGAATAAGTTTTTTTTTTGAGGTTATTTGTTTTGTAGTTATTTCTTTTTAAAACTCAATTTAACCTCAATTCGTTTTTGCCTTTGATCTAACAAATATTGTTGTTGTTTTTATTTTTACCCAGTTCACAATACACCAAATATTGCGACATTGTTTATATCCACGAGCAGTTCAATCGACAACAATTTCCTGTTCAGTTAAAACTTGCTCGCGATAGTTTCGTTATTGATAAGAAAAACAAAAAGGTCGCGTTATTCTGTCTCATTATTTTGGTGTATTTATGTGTTGTTGGTTTGGTGATTTTACGTATACTTAGTTTGTATTCTCGAAGTGGTCAAAGTTGAATCGAATTTTCTGAGGTTGTTTTAGTCATAAAATTTCCTAAGTTTTTTTTTTGTTTATTGAATTTATCCTCCATCCGATTTTTTCTCTTCTACTCATTGTATTTATAAAATAGAGATTTTATCATTGAATGAAAAACAGAAATATCATACCTTACTGTTTTAACAATTGGTTTATTTAAAGTCTATATAAAACGAACCTGAATAGCTAAAGGAATAAAATTGCTACTTAAATTCGAGCATGCCTTTCTAAAAAAAAATAAAAAGTATGAAATCTTACCTATATAGTGTTGAAAGCTGGTAGTGATTCTATCACACCTTGTGATGGTAGTGAAAGTTATACTTTCTTGCTAAATGTCCTTGTTTATATAGCCCAATCTAACCTACTTACATTAACCAATCAGAGTGCCGGCATTAAGACATCGGTCAATTACTATCTCGAAATAATTAGGTCATCCTCTTATTTTCCTCCTCTCCCTCCTTTGTCTCGTGAACGCATAAGCTGATATTTTGAAACTTTAAAAAAAAATTTAGTTTCTTTTTTAAAACGTAGTCAATTTGTGTTTCACCGCAAGGTAATATGTCTATTTTTCAGTTAGAATATTTTAGCTCTCAGTCAGCGATTTTTTTTTCTTAAATATGTTTTTCGTCTATTTATGATTACTCTGAGTATTTGTCGAGGTTTCTATTTCAGAATCTATAACATGGGCAGGAATTTTATTAAAGCTAGAAGGATATAGGCTATTTTGAGTGTCTATATTATTTTCTTTTCTTTACCTAAACATGTGTTTAATATAAGGATTTTACAAGACCTAATAGTCAGATAAGTTAAACAGTTGTATTTTTTTTTAAGTTTAATCATTTACAAAACGAAACTTTAAAAATAAATTTTACGAAAAATTACAACTGATTCGTTGAAATAAAAATATCAAGGAGTTATTTTAACAACAAAAACTCATTAATTCCCTTATTTGATTTAAAATAAAATAAAATAAATATATTACTAATACTTCATTAAACACACAATGGTTTTAATTAAACTGTTTAATAAATTATATATTAACATTACTGACAGAATGATACTTCTGTACTGTGATGCCGTGCGCTCATCGATAATGGTTGTAGGCAGTAATGCTGTAGGATTGTTGATGGGGGAACGGGGCAGATAATTGATGGCCGTTGCCAACCATGTAATTCTTCTAAGGCCTGATAAATATGATTTGAATTAACTATCAATTGAACTCTCAATCATTCATCGTTTTTCACCCAACACCACCGCCGTGTCTACGCTTCTGATTTCACATCGTGGTAGCAGAGCGTGGTTTCGATCCACGGACCTCTGCTAATACAATTACAAAGAAATTAACTACAAATTAGTAAATATCATCACCCCTTCTAAAAAAAATTCCATTTATACCAATTATAATTTAATTACAAATTCAATATTCCTAACATTATCACCAAAAATATTATATAATTTTTTACAACAATGTGTTAAGTATTGTCTAAGAAATTTATGTACACTTCAAGCAACTTCAATAACATCAGATTCAGTCTTTGACGAACCATCGCTTTGTTTCAAGATTTAATTTATCTGCCTTCTTAAACCTACCATGTGGTTTGTTTGAATTTTCGACAATTCTAGGACTTCTCCCGTGCTCTCGTTGTTTGATTTTGCGGTCATAACTTCTTTCAGCTACCCGCGTTAGTAATTGATTAAAATTACTCGCATTTTTGTTTCTGCAGGAAGCCACTCGATTAATAACGAAAGTTTTGAGGGTTATAAACTCTTGACTCAGCTGCGCCAGCGTCGTATCCGTGGATTGTTTTAATTTTCCAATTTCCGCCGCGTTCTTCTTGCACGATGCAGAAATTAACCGGATGTTATCGCTCAGTCTTATGTTACACAATATTTAGTTTTCAAATGTTTCAAATGCAGACTCAAAATCTGCGAGACTGTTTTTTTTTTTTACAAAACACCACGAACTTCCGAAAATTTTTCTGTTTTTTTTTCGAAAGTTGTAAAAATCCGTTTGTCATTTTTGATTTGACGCTAGGCCAAAATAATCTCGGCGAATTGTTTTATTTTTAAAAAAAAAGTCCTATTTCGTCGAAAAGTTTTTGCTGCGTTGGTGTGTTCTTGTTGCGTCTTCTTGTTTTCCTAAAACCAATTGTAACGAAGCGCAACAGCGAAATAATAAAGCAAATAACGTTTATGTGTGTCATTATTATACACTTACGTTTCATTGTAGTGACATGACCTGGATTCGAACCGGCGACAGTACGAACCCTAGATCATACCGCAACGCCTTTACCGTCACGGCCACTACTCTACTGCCATAATAGTAACCCACAAAACACGCTATGAGGTCAGGTAAGGCTGACCAGGCCTGTGGGTTACTATTATGCCAGTGGCTGTGACGGTAAAGGCGTTGCGGTACGATCTTGGGTTCGTACTGTCGCCGGTTCGAATCCCGGTCATGTCACTATAATGAAACGTAAGGGCATAATAACGAGACACAGAATTCGTTATTTGCTTTATTATTTCGCTGCTGCGCTTCGTTTCTCAATATACATAATACCTTTATTCTACGAACACACGATAATGCACCTCCGCGAGTTTCTTAATTTGTACCTAGAAATCTGTCCGCAAGCCACTGTACATTTTCCTCTTCAAAATGGTATAATGCTTTAAAATCACGAACAAATGTAGGTATAGGCGTGGCTTGTAATGTTTTTAAAACGTCCCTCACATCCAAAACATCAGCGCTGAAAGTTTAATTTTAGAGGTTTAAAAACTATGGAATTTTTTTTCTGGGGGAGGGTTCTAAATATAGACTTTTTAATGAATTAAAGTTGCATCCGTTATCCGTATGGTTTATTGTACGCCTTCTCAGATAGGCCTAGACTTTAAGTCTAGACATAACGTTATGAATTTTAATGATGCTGGAGTAGGAAGTTGAAATTTACATATCTCATTACGCAGAACAGGTGAGGCGCAAATCATTAAATGCCGGGTTTTTTTTTTAGATGGCGTCATAACTTAAGATTGTTATCTCAACATCGGCTATGAATTAAACTGCCGAGACAGTTGAATAGCTCATAATTTAAGATTGTGTTTTTTATTTTTTTATTTTACCAAAATGAGAGGAAATTCGTGTCTCCCGTGACAGTGGTGTGATGAAGGATTGTCCGGGGATAGAGCAAAAAATGTGAAAGTGATTATGAAAAGAAATTTCTCTTTCAATTGTTAACAGGTTATTTTAAATACATGTTATTAGATTATTATCATTGCACCTTTGTCAAATGTTTTATCTATGTTTTAAAACATGAATCGATTGTTGTTAATTAGTGTATTCTTTTTGTAATAATGATTTCAAAATGTCTAATAAAATCTTGATAAATATTACCTGACCGTCGCTATTTGAGTGAGAATCATATTTCATATACAGACTCCGTTTCTACGTAACTTATTTTCTCTCCTTGTTTTGATAAAGAAATTATTAAAATATTTGGAAATATCAACTTATCAATTTGTGTTCACGTTTATTAGGTTTTTATATTTGATGTTTTCTGGTGTTTTAATTTCTATTTAATGCAAAGAAAACTAATATTTTGTGATTAGGATGCAGGAAACGTAAGTTAGTTGTAATTATATGTATCCGCATCTTGAATGGAAATTGTCGTTTTTTAGCGAATTTGACTTTGAAAAAATATTCAATGGGTTCTTGTTTTTTTATTGAAACATCACATATAACAGAATGGACTCGAGAACTGTAGTATTATTAAGAAAAAGAATCGCAAGTTCTTGCGCATTAGCGGTTCCTTTGTGGGGTTCCCTAGGGTATCTAAACAAAGATAATACGAACAGTTGATATTGTATCTTTTGTTCTACCGATGAGAAGATTTCTTTGAAAATAGTGTTTCAATTTAACGCTATTTTTAAACAAAGACAGCGCATCATTAAAACACGAGAACTAATAGGCTTATACCGGGTGGTCAAAAAGTCTGGTAACAGTCAAATATTTCAGGAATAAATGGCTCTATGCAAAAAAAATGACTATATGATGAAAGAATGTGAGACTCGGTAGCCAAATGGTGTACACTAAAACGCACAAAAACGAAAAACCAAATACGGAGCAGAACCCTAAGTCAAATCAAAAATACAAATTAAGTAGGCGCAATATTTCGGCTATATGAATGATAGCCCCTTTCAAGCATGTCTAATACTGGGTAAATCAATATGTATAATAAAACACTTCATAATCGAAATCAGTCACTATAGAGTGTATTTGGATTTGAAAATAAAATGGATTTTGATTATGAAGTGTTTTATTGTACATATTGATTTGCCCAATGTTAGACATGCTTGAAAAAGGCTATCATTCATATAGCCGAAATATTGTGCCTACTTAATTTGTATTTTTGATTTGA
>JAQIUY010000054.1:0-11673 GCA_034697085.1 Lithobius crassipesoides
ATAATTACAAGTAGGCAAGGAGCCATAATCAGAATGAGCCATGAGAATGGGAATGCCCGTTCCCTCAACAACAATACGGGCACACCTCCAGCCCCGGTGTTAGACCGGCCACCATTGTACAAGGCTGCTCTCATCAACAATGACGGTAGACACCGCGTCTGTGATGTCATAGCCCCCCTGCAGCATTTTACAATGACAAGGGGGTCACATCCTACAGTTTACGCACGCAACAATACGGCGTTCAATAGACTAAGTTAAAGCGTTTCATGTTTAGTAAAAAACAGTAAACACGCATACAAATGTATCTCAAATGAAGTTAGTAACAACGCATAAAAATTGTCGTACTCATTTGGCACACAAGGAGTAAACCCTGCGTGAATAAAGACGTTTTAAGAACGTAGTACTCTAAGCACCTAGATAAAAATTACAAGTAAAAACGTAAAAACGTAACTCTAAAAAAACTAACGCGGAGATCGAGCGGGATCAATGCCACAACTCTGTAAATCTCCAATAAGAAACAATCGTTTCTTTCAGCGTATAAGCCAACCGTTGCATACTCTCCGGTAACGGGGATTATCAGAATGGCAATTAAAAGAGGTAAAAAACATTCGCAAACCTCTTAATATAGAGAATAATCCGTTCTACACATCTCTTTCATTCTCTCTCCAGGCAAGACTTTTGTGAGTAAGTCTGCGCACATGTCTCGAGATGGAGTAAACTCCAGAGCAATATTCCCCCTCACGACCTCGTCCCGGATAAAGTTGATCTTTCGGAGGTAGTGCCTGCTGTGGGCACTACCCCCATTCCGGATTAAGTCAATTGCGGACTTACTGTCCGTGTAGACCTTGATAGGATACCGAAGACAGGCCGGCACCAGGTCGTGCACCACCCCCCTAATAGGCAACAGCTCATTTAGCGCATGTGCCATGGCGCCAACCTCCGCCTCACATGATGATTGAGCTACAAGAGCTTGCTTTTTAGATTTCCATAAAATTGGTAAAACCCCAATTCGGATGACAAATCCTGTGACAGATTTACTGCCCTCTGCACTACCCCAGGATGCATCACAAGCTACATTTAGCAACTCGAGAGAGGCATTACGAGGGTAGTGCAGCGCACACTGCTGGGTTTTCTTAAGATATCGAAACACTTTTTTCAAAGCCGTGAGGTGAGGAGTTTTGGGGCCATGGTTATACTGGCTTAAATTTGTGATCACGAAGGACAAATCAGCCCGTATCGTGCTGGCCAAATAAAGAGCTGTCCCTAGCATTTCCTGATAGAGGGTGGTGTCCGCCGGGTCGGAATCCGGGAATAGACCCATCTTGTCTGTGGGACTCGCAATAAGCCGTGAGGGTGCGCATTCTTCTAACCCATAGAGACTCAATTTTTCACCTATATATTTGCCATGGGAGATCGTTAACTCCTCCGCACCATACACAATTTCCAACCCGAGATAGTTTTGCCCCACTACTTCTACTATTTTTTAGCCTAGATCGCAATTGGTCAAAAAAACTATCAGCCCTGGCGTCCGTGTCGGTGACAACAATACCATCGTCTACCCAAATCCCTATTGCCAGAAAGGAAGTGGGAGACACAGCAAAGAACAAACAAGGGTCGCAGACGGACTGTACTAACCCACAAGCAATCATGACCGCGCACATAGTATGATACCAGTTCCTCCCGGAATCCATGAGACCATAGAGGGACTTTTTTAAGCGACAGACCAAAGGCCTACCGTCCCCCCCGATCTCTTGGAATCCCGGAGGCATAGAAATCCATACACTACGTGGCATGTCAGACCACAAGTAGGCCGTAGCTACGTCTACGAACCTTATTACAAAAGAAAACGCTGATGCAAGCATTAATAACAACCTAACGGTCGAATACTGCACCACAGGGCTGTAGGTGACGATAGAAGTGTCGTGGCGCTCCGCATGTCCACCGGCAACTAGACGGGCCTTGTGCTTCCTTAGGGAGCCGTCAGGATTAAGCTTCCTAACAAACACCCATTTGGAAGTTAGCACTTTGACGTCTGGAGGTCGTTGCACCACTTCCCACACATCCCGTTCACGCAGCGAAGAAAGCTCTGACTCCATGGCCTCGGTCCACTGGGCCGCTTCAGGTGATTGTGTTGCTTCCCTGTAAGACCTTGGTGTCGGTGGAGCCACGAAGGAGTGTGCACGCTGTGAACGACGAGGTGGAACAGGTGACGTCGGTGGTGACGGCGACCTCGGAGTCGGTGGTGGTTGCGGTGGAGCATGCTCCGCTGCTCGTCGCCGGGCCATAACCTCGGCAGTTGTGCCTGGAGGTCGACCTCGACGGCGTGGCGCAGGCGGAGGAACAGGTGGAGGCACAACAGTGGGATTGGTCTGCTCGGCCGTGTCGTCCTCTCCCACATCGGTGTGGATTGGGGCAGGTGGCTTGGCCTCCATTGGTGATGGTAACAAGGTACCGCCGGGTACACACTCATCACACCGCACGTCACGAGAATAGAAAAGTGTAGCGGTGGCAGGATCGAGCAGTAGGTAGCCGACGGTTTCATGACCATACCCCAAAAAAACACACTTGACGGCACGTTGCTCGAACTTGTGACGCCTTGTGGGATGGACCCAAGCATAGGCCAAACAGCCGAAAACCCGAAGGTGACGTGCACTTGGCGTCGGGCGTGTAGGATCCCAACGTCGCAACGGTGAGTCAGCTGGGACGAACGCTGTTGACGGGAGCAGGTTGTGAAGGTATGTCGCCGTGTCAACAGCGAAACGCCAGAACGAGAGTGGTAGTTCTGCAGCAGCTAACAAACACGTGGCACGACTCAGGATACTGCCTATCGCCCGTTCCGCCACGGAGTTTTGTTGGGGGGTACGCGGACACGAATAGTAGTGGCGAATTCCGTTGTTGTCAAGGAAAACACGCAGCTCCGCAGAACAAAACTCCGCCGCATTATCTGTATGCACTGCTCGGATGGAGAGACGTGTGTCATGAGTATGGCGGATAACGAATTTTTTTATGGCATGAATAGCGTCCGACCGTCTTTGGAGAAAGGAAGTGAAAATACGACGGCTGAAGTCGTCTATGATGAGTAACACATAGTGGATACCCCCCGACGATGGTATGTCAGAGGGACCTAGGATGTCGATATGCAGGAGCTCCAAAATTCGGGTGGTACGAATCTCGGGCGCACGACGGAAGGAGGGGCGCTTCATCCTCCCCGTGACGCAGGCTGGGCATAGACGGTTGTTCGCCGGAGGCTTGCCGTAGCCCACACCACGGATCAAACGTTGACGCTTCACTATCCGCATCACCGCAGGGGACGGGTGGCCCAACCGCGCGTGCCACAGATCCCAGGTAGCTGTTGAAACCGTAGGATCTTCTGGCGGTCGGCCATCATCCTGTTGACATCCAGAGGGTTCCTCCACGCTGGTTTCATCAGTAGAAACGACATCATCTTGAATCGACGGCGGTACCTCCACATTCTGGACGACAGTGGTGGCGTCCAAAACGTAGGCGTCCTGTCGATCCAATCGCGCCGTAGCCACTATCTTGCCATTTGGAGCCAAAATTTTTGCCAAACCCCCACCGATCAGCAATTGCACTCCCTTCTTATCCAGCGGTGGGATGGAGAGCAAGTTACTAGTCGCCTGTGGTGAATAAAGGACTGAAGTTAAAACGAGCTCCCCACCCCCGGTAGGCTTGAGTAGAACTTTTCCCCGATGGGTCGCCACAATTGCGCGATCTTTGCCGGCGAGATTGATTTTCACGTCTGTAGCCTCGGCGTCATAAAGCCAATCCAGCCTGGTGGTCAAGTGGCTGGATGCTCCCGTGTCGACTATCCAGACTGAATCTCTGCAACCGCCACTGGTGTTAAAAACGTAGCGATCATCATTGTGGTCTACATCAGGATATGTGGTTGGCGACTCAGAGGCAGAAGGTAGGTGTTGTGCAAAAGTCATGTCCAAGTGAGGCGTCGGCTCTGGCGTGGCTTGTCTCGCTCGCTGTCGGCGCCGACCCCTGGTGGGACCCCTGGTGGCAGTGGCCCCCCGTGTTGACACCATATATGCCGCTTTTGCACGGCACGAATCCTCAGAATGTCCGAGGCGCGCACACTACGCGCACCGCGCACGAGAGGTGTTATTCGGGCTAGACGACGGCGGTTGGGTAAACGACGTCGCCGTGCCTCGATGCTGTCGTTGCGGACGTCGCGGTGGGCGCTGCGGCTCAGTCATCATGGTCATGGTAGTGCGCGGCACGCCTGTGTCAACGGGATCAAAATAGGTGCCGGGAAACGTCGACGGAACGCTATAGGAAGTCTCAGCCTGCGTTAGATAAATCTCAGCCTGGTCTAGTGTTATTCCCGGTTGCGTTCTCAGTGATGCAACCGTGGCGTGGAGACCCGGATTCGTAATCCCTCGTAATGTAAACTGCATCACTTCGTAATCAGGAATTATACGGCCTGCTGACGCGCAGAGACTCATTATTTGTCTAGCCCGTGCAAAATATTGATGTACAGTTTCATACACGGACATACGTACACTAGCCAATTGTTCGTAATATTGTAATTGCAACGACGGTACCTGTTGTTGATGGCGTAGCCGGAGTGTCTCCCAAATAGCGGCGGATGTGCGATGGCCCATCGTCAGTATCATCTGCTCATCAGAGAGGGTCTTACGGAGAAACTGACGGCATTTTGCATCGCGCACATCCCACGCAGCTTGTAACAGTGGGTCATCCGGTCGGCCAGGTCCATCTATTACACTGAACAAATCCTCGGCTGTCAAATGGTCTTGTACTTTAGTGCACCAAATTAAATAGTTCGTTGCGTCAAGCAGTCTGATGCCTTTATAAAAAGTAGGGGTTACCGTAGAGGTCGCCGCCATCTTGCTGTGACCGGGGGCTGCCATCTTGATGACGACGTCCGGATGTTAGAATGGCGTCGGATGAAACGTTAGGCCCAAAGAATTTGAAGAAGAGGATTTAGAGATGATTCAAATTACCACCGCCGTGAACCAGCTGCTGCTACCACAATGTGAAACTCAGGTCGTGGACACGGCGGTGGTGTAGGACGAATGAAGAAATTGATTCATTGATTCAAATGATTAGAACATATTTAATTCGGAGGCCTTGCTAGATTAAATAATTACAAGTAGGCAAGGAGCCATAATCAGAATGAGCCATGAGAATGGGAATGCCCGTTCCCTCAACAACAATACGGGCACACCTCCAGCCCCGGTGTTAGACCGGCCACCATTGTACAAGGCTGCTCTCATCAACAATGACGGTAGACACCGCGTCTGTGATGTCAAAAGGAAAAAAAAATGGATGGTCGCATTGCTAAAGTAAAGTAAATAAATTATAAAAAAGTAAATTGTATATTGGTAGAGAGAAGTGTTTGGATATAGGAAGGAAAAACTTGGAACATACAAAGGAGGCACATAGTTGTCTCTTAGAAGGCCTAAGTGGGGACCGTTTATTGAAGGGCTTAATGATGTTAAGAATTCAGCCAGTTTGCTGGTTGAGATGTGTATTTTGTTACGTAATTTTTCGCCATTATGCGTTTCCATCTTGGGTGGAACTACCTCAGTGATGATACTATAGCAAATATCACCGAAAATGTTGAATAGTCTTCGACAGAAACCGAATATGAAGTATGAAGTATCTTAACTGGATGTAACTGTTTGAACCAATGAACTGTAATATGTAATACTATGAAGCTCCTACCTCCAAACGATATTATTTTTCGTTAATTAGATTGCGTTTCTTGAGAAAACAGTGTACAACGATCTCAAGTGTTTTTAAGAATGCAGGTAAAGGTGATATGAGTCTATAGCGACAGTAGGCGTGGTTTTATCTCGTTTAGTGTTTGTAATGTTACTGCCTTGCTGTAGCGAGTTTCACCTTACACTCTTTTGGATTGGCCCAAGGGTTGAATGGCTCTATTTCAACACCGAGGGAAAAGCCCGAGGTAGAGAATTCGGTTCGTCCATCTCAAGCACAGTGTAAAACAATATAACCTTCAGTTTCACACCTATATTTAACGTAATGAATATATGTCAAACTAATTCATGCTAAATTAAAACATTAAAAGCGTAATTTTGTTAATTGTTGGAGCGATATGCAAATAAGCATATTGGTATGCAATGAAGGTCAACTTATCTTAGTTCGTGAGGGATTTCAAGCTCATTCTACTGACCAATATGGCGTGAATGATCATGCGACATGGGCAAGCTGCAAACAAAAACAAGAGCAACAACATGATTTTAACAGCGCACGAGCAACGACATGTTTTTGACACTGCAATAGCAACGCTATGTTTTTAACAGCGCAAGAGTAACGACATGTTTTTGAAGCGCAAGAGCAACAATATGTTTTTGACAGGGCAAGAGCAGTGACATGTTTTGACAGCGCAAGAGCAACAACATGTTTTTGACAGGGGCAGGAGTAACGACATGTTTTTGACAAACAAGAGAAACCACATGTTTTTGACAGGGGAGGACCAACGACATGCTTTTGAAAGGCAAATGCAGCCACATGTTTTTACAGCGCAAGAGCAACAACCCGTTTTTGACAGGGGAAGAGCAACGACATGCCTTTGACAGGGCAAGTGCAACGACATGTTTTTACAGCGCAAGAGCAATGACATGTTTTTGAGAGTGCAAGAGCAACGATATGTTATTGACAGGGCAAGTGCAACGACATGTTTTTGACAGGGGAAGAGCAACGATAGGTGTTTGACAGGGCAAGAGCAACGACATGTTTTTTACAAGGCAAGAGCAACGACATGATTTTGACAGGGCAAGAGCAACGAGATGTTTTTGACAGTGCAAGAGGAACGACATGTTTTTGACAGGGCACGAGCAATGACATGTTTTTGACAGTGCAAGAGCAACGATATGTTCTGACAGGGTAAGAGCAACGACATGCTATTGACAGGGCAAGAGCAGCGACATGTTTTTACAGCGCAAGAGCCCTGATATGTTTTTGACAGGGCAAGAGCAATGACATGTTTTTGACAGGGCAAGAGCAACGACATGCTATTGACAGGGCAAGAGCAGTGACATGTTTTTACAGTGCAAGAGCCCTGATAAGCTTTTGACAGTGCAAGAGCAACGACATGGTTTTGACAGGGCAAGAGCAACGACATGTTTTTGACAGCGCAAGAGCAACGACATGTTTTTGACAGTGCAATAGCAACAACATGTTTTTGACAGGGCAAGAGCAACTATATGTTTTTGACAGCGCAAGAGCAACGACATGTTTTTGAAAGCGCAGGAGCAACGACATGTTTTTGACACTGCAAGAGAAACGACGTTTTTTTGACAGGGCAAGAGCAACAATATGGTTTTAACAGGGCAAGACCAACGACATGTTTTTGACAGGGCAAGAGCGAGGAAATGATTTTGACAGCGCAAGAGCAACGACATGTTTTTGACAGGCAACGGCAACAATATGTTTTTGACAGAGCAAGAACGACGATATGTTTTTGACAGGGTAAGAGCAACAACATTTTTTTGACAGTGCAAAAAGCAACGATATGTTTTTGACAGGGGAAGAGCAACGATATGGTTCTGACAGGGCAAGAGCAACGATATGTTTTTGATAGGGCAAGATCAATGACATGTTTTTGACAGCGGAAGAGCAGCGATATGTTTTTTACAGGGCAAGAGCAGCGACATGTTTTTAACAGCGCAATAGCAACGACAGGTTAGTGAAGTAAATACACGTCCTTCCACAGAGAATGTGATGGATCGCTGTAGGCTTCAATAGAAACAGTGAAATAGATGTGCGAAATAGCGTATTACGTCTTTTTAGGTACTGCCTCTGGTTCCATACTGCGAAGTCTATAGAAAATAACTCTATCTAACTTGTAAAATAGCCTAGATTATACATTTATTTGTACATATTACTCCTTTCAATAGAAAAGTAGGAGGAGAAGAATTTTATTTTTACAAAGTGGCCTGCGCCACATAAACTTCTGAGGCAAGATGACCCAGAAATAATCAACTCTAATAGCCAATATAGCTTCTTCTCTCTTACAGAGACAATGAAGTATAATTTAACACTGCTTCCTTTGTTACACGATAGGCTCGTAACGCAACACCTAACTTCCCTCAAGCGGAGGTAGATAGAGTAAGGTTGGGTTTTAGGACGTCTGAAAATCATGGAAGGAACGTAAAATTAAAGGTAAGTAGCCTAGCTTGTCAACTTAATTTCAGTGAACTATGTTTGAGCTATCTTGTCTAAACACTATTTCGTGAAAGAATTCCGTGTTATAATGTATGGGAATGAGACCTGGTTACGTCTCAATTCCCCGATGATGTAGTCCAAATCCTTACTGCCGCCATTACCGGTATTTTGTTGAAATAACTGCTTTACGTGGAAGATTAAAATAAAACAGTATTGCTCTAGCAATTACAGAGAAATGCAATTAATTTGTTGAAGAAAATGAATATGATTTATCCAAATGCTAGTTTCAAGTCAACATATGGCAATGACAGCTGGGTCATTCCGTCTGGTTATCCCAACTGATCGTTGCTGTAAATAATACCTTTTTTTTAGCCATAACTGATTATGTTATTAAATATAAATATTATTCTATAATGTGGAGGTATGTTTTTAATGCAATTTAATACCTGTCATTGGCTGCTACTTCTCCACTATTTGGAATATTAGATATGAAGTGGTCTCCAATGCTTTAATGCTCAGGCAATGCTCTTGGATTAAACTTTTACTTTTTCATAATTACCTAGAAAATGTTATTGAAAATTGGTTGTTCCATATTATTTTTTATGGTGACTTTCATAATAAATACGTCGGCGATATTAAATTTAGATAAAACCGTGGTATGCATGTAGTTACAAAAATATATATAATAGAAGCCAAAAGCACGTCATAAAAATCTAGATTTATTTATGCTGCCACAGCATATTATCCGAAGAAGAAAAGCGAGAAAATATGGATTGAAACACTTTATAACTGAATAACCTATCATTTGAATTGTTAGGAACATTTGTATATTATTTTGTTTCTTTTCGACGCAATACCCATAGTTTTCATTCGATCTGTATGAAATTGAATTCTGTGTTGTAGTTAACAAGAAAATATTTAATGATGTTAGAACGTCTTTTCGTTGGCTAGTGAAGAGGGTTGGGGGTAGGGGGATATAGTAAATGTTCAGGGAATCACAGAGCATGTGCTGACATCGAATTTGTGACCTGTGATGTTATGATTCTAAGAAATAAATTTATTTTATGGGAATATTCTGAAAATTGTAGGAATGAAATTGCGATGCACATTTATAACAAAAATAAATGGGATACTGGATTTTAGAATAAAATGCAAGGGAGAACGGACCAAATAAAATTCAGTCAAGGCCTACCTGAGTGTTCCCTGCTTTATTATTTTAAAAAACACTTTCACATAAAACCGAATTTTCGAAACATAATCGGTTTCTTGTTCACGTTAACACCAGCCCAGACGCCTATCCATCCTGTAAAAATGAAAGAATTATTTTATTTTTACGGGATGGAGAGGTCTCTGGGCTGGTGTTAACGTGAACAAGAAACCGATGATGTTTCAAAAATTCGTTTTTATGTGAAAGTATTTTTTTAAATAATAAAGCAGGGAACACTCAGGTCGGCGTTGAATGGTTTTTTATTTGGGATACTGGATTTAGCAGAGAAATAAAGACTGGCATTTTGGAATACGGAAAGGAAGTGGACGCTGCAAGAAAATTAAAAGAAAATACGTGATTATTTATTGGGTAGTAGAACTTTTAAGAAAATGCAGAGGAATAAAATATGTGATAAGCTTTAGGGACAATAAGTGAGGGACGTATGATCTTAAATGTTTTATGTGTATACTTGTATATTTTTATTTTTTTATTTTTTTTTTATTTAGCTTCGTAATGTACCAGGTTGTACAAAGAAAAAAAAAGAAAATAACTATAATTAGGCACGAAGCTTCACTGCAAATAACTAATCAACCTGGTCCTCCTTAATTGACCTTATAATGCATTGTAAAACTTTTATTGAGCCAATAAATATGTGGAAATAAGGTGCAACAGAGAATAATTAAGCTACTAAAGAATTCTATATGCAATCACTATGCAGTTAGGCTTCGTCGCAATGATAAGATCCGGATTCGAACCAGCAAAAGAACAAACTTCCAACTACTCCATTGGCATGCACTCTAAAAACTGTTGGGCTAAAACGATGCATTGGGGGTCCCTAGTCAGTCACTATCATATTGGGTCAAATTGACCTATTCGTTGGATCTTTTTGGACACAACATTTTACAGAATGTACAATATTCTACAAAATGTTGGGTTAAGAATGACCCATCGAATAGGTCCATTTGACCCAATATGATAGTGACTGACTATGGACCCCCACTGGATCGTTTTAACCCAACAGTTTTTAGAGTGTATGCCAATGGAGTATTTGGCGTGATGGTAAAGGTCTCACTTTATGATCTGGAAATTTGTTCTTCCGCTGGTACGAATATTGATCTTATCATTGCAATAAAGCCTAACTGCATAGTAATTGCATATAGAAATCTTTAGATGCTTTATTATTAGCTGTTGCACCTCGTTTCCATATATTTATTGGCTCAATAAAAGTCCCGTCAATTTTCGTTTGTCTAATATTTCTTTGATGATTAGCTAAAACTAATACATGTGGTTCTCACACCGTAATGATGCCTTATTCCCCTTCAGTTTTTGTTTTTAGTTTACCCGGTTTGCTGTTGCACGGAAGGCAGTCATGGCGACCATCGCTCACGTAATCAATGTCTCAATTAAAGGTAAGGAGAAAACGGAATTCATTTTATAATGATATATATTTTGATGGTTTCTCTATTCAGTTTTTTTGTTATAAGTTTTAAAGGAACCCCAAAATCAAAATTTATTTGCTCCAAGGTAAACCATAAGGTTATAATAAACGATCCCCAAACTACCGTTTTCCACCTGTTACTTCTCTGCCCGTATTAGATAATATTTTTTTGACCAAGAGTGTCCCCTAGATTTTGACCAAAATCGTGTCGAACAAGTTGTTCATTGAGTCAAAAGATTCATCCAATTTTGATGCCACGCACCTCATACCCCACAACCTAATTACTAAAAAGATTTGAGCATTGTTATTAATATTTGCCTTGGTGTGATAAATAATAATAAGAACCAGAGGTGGTTTCACTGGAGGAACTGCCAGGAATTTGATTCCGGAGCACTTGCTGACAAAAATATTCAAGCCCCATCGTCAAGCCGGGAATTTCTATCTATATTTATATTTTTATTTACTGCCATTCCTCTTTGTTTATTGATAAAACCTTACTATGCATTAAAAGTATTTTGTTATTCTTTCAGTGTTATTCTGTAGTTATTTGGTCCTGCACATCAAAACTTCACCACAAAGCGGTAAGTAGTACAAATTTTTAGCTATAAGACCCTCATTTTCCAGATTTTAAAAGAGAAATATGGCACTTGGCACTTACATATATTGATTCCATTTCCTATTTGACCATTGCTAGGAACTCAAAAACGGTGCAAATAAGTTGCGTACGTCCTTAAATCAGTAGTAGGGTTTGGCGATATTGAGACCGTAATCTTCACCAAACCGGAAGTGACGTCATTAAAGATGGCGTCACTTCCGCTAACCAAGATGGTGTCACTTCCGGTCACGA